>BQKZ01004168.1:35858-49013 GCA_036244855.1 Temnopleurus reevesii
CTCGCCATGACGACATGTAAACGTTATTAAGTCGACATGGTTAGATAAATATCTTTACAAGTCGACAAAATATGGATATTAAGTCGACTTCACAAGATAAATTATCTCGCCAAGTCTCCAATTAAGTCGATGGCACTTAGAAGCTTCCGTACATGTATGATTACTTTTCGCATCCAATTTCCTCGTCCAAGCAACCCATAAACTCTTTTGTATTTAACACCTGGATAGCAAGTGCCTACAAGCACCTGTCTCATTGTCGGCTCGCTACATGGGGACAAAGAGACCATAGAATGTCCTCTCCTTTCATGACATCTCCCTGGTTTTACGGACTATTATAAAAAAAATAAAAATAAAATAAAAAAAAAATAAAAAAATAAAAAAAAATTAAAAGATCTATGGAAAATTCGCTTCCCAATAATTTTCACACAACTAAACAAATTATGGCGTTAAACAATGTAATTTTCTCCAAATTATACACATCCATGCACAAAATATGTCATGAATTTGTGAATAGGAGTCTGAAAATGGCATGAAAGCAAAACAAATTCTTCATTACAATGTAGGAACCGTATACGGTTCACAATTATGCTCACAAAGAGACCCTCGTTACTTTTGAAAAGTTATTATTTTTTTCTCGTGTTTGCTCACTCCAGAATGAATTATGGGATTATACTGACTTTCACTCAGACACCACCCATATATATATATGATGATAAATATTACCTATAAGGTTTATTACTGGACACTACCTTGTTAGAAAGTTGCAATACTTTCAATTAAGGGGGGGGGGGGGGTTCGCTGTTGTGTTAAAAGAAGAGTCTACCCAAAAATAATAAATTTTTAACCGAAGCAGAACAAATTGTTGAGTAAAACAATAAAAAGGTTGATGAAAATCGGACAAGTATTAAAAAAGTTATGCATTTTTAAAGATTTGAAAAAATGGGCAAATCAGAGATGTTGCCAATTCGATGACATCATGGGTGCACAATTAACCAGAGTTTTCATTATGGTGAAAATTCATCATTTTTTACAGAAAGTTGCAAAGTTTGTATGAATGAAAACATGCAAGTAATATATCTACATATCTATCATAAAGATATCCTGCGGTTAAAGTTTTGAGGAAATCATATTTTTGGGGAAAAAGTAACATTTTATGACATTGATATGAATGTAACAGATGGCCAGTTGTGCACCTGTGACGTCATCAGTTGCCAATTTGTCTAAATAGATAATCATAAATAACTTTCTTATTAATTGTCCAATTTTTCTCAAACTTTTTTTGTTCTGTTCATATATCTTTTTCTGCTCATGTTGAAGAAATATTATTTCTGGGTAGACTCTCCTTTTAAGTTGATTTCGAACACATTTCAAAAGTGCAATTTTTTGTAGCCACACCATCATTCTATCTTTGCATCGTTATTTCCTAATATATTTTTACCCTTCCATTTGTCTATTTTTCATAATTATATCTATCTTTCTATATTTATTTCTATCTTTCTATCAGTCTTTCTTTCCAATTTTCTATCATCGTTCTACCTATCTTGTTATTTATCTTCTTATGTACCTTTCTATCTACCTTTATTTATATATTTCCTTCTATCTTTCCTTCTATCTGTATATCTATCTTTCGATCCCTCTATCTTAGTATCTCTCTATATCTCTCTATCTCTATATCTTTATAACTCTTTTAATTTTCTTTCTCTCTTTCTATCTATCTCTCTCTTCATATATCTCCCTATCTTTCTATATTTCTTTATATCGTTCATCCATTGTAACTACGTATATATTTATCTTTATATTCATATCAGTTTATCTTTGATGATGTTTGTATCTATATTTCTATCTTCCTATTAATCCATATGTCTACATTTTTATTCTTTGTAGGCCTCTATCTGTGTTTTTTTTCTTTCAAAATCTCCATCTTTCTACCTCCCTATATCTTTATTCATATCGTTCTATCTATCCATGCATGTATTTCCTTCTTTTGTTGCATCTTTGTGAATTTCTTTCTTCCTTTCATTGTATCCATGTATCATTTCTCTTTCTTTCAATCTCTCTCTCTCTCTCCCTTTCTCTCTCTATCTATCTATCTCTCTTTATGTTTATGATATCCATCACTTGTTGATTAGTTGATTATATCATTTATTGATTGCTTGTTTTGATGACTGGTCACTATAATGACTGAATGATTGATTGATATGTTGATTTGATGATATAATAAAATGAAATATTCAAAATTAATGATTGAAAGTCGATTAATTGATACCAAATTCCTGTTTCCATATTTATATATATCTCTCTCTCTCTCTCTCTCTCGATCGATCGATCGATCGATTCCAATCAATTTTTGTTCTCAGATGGTGCTATACAAGATCAAGAGGCCATTATCATTATCATCATCATCATCATCATCATCATCATCATCATTTAGTAACTTTTTTTGGTGGTGGTCGTGAGGAGGACATTAATTTTGGCGCCTATCGCCTCCGTGCATCTGTCTTGGCAGCCTGGCAAGGCCCCCAAAAGTCTTTTATTTAAATAAAAATGCACCCCAACGAAGCTGCCACGCAAAATAAACCGCCAAAACAACAATACAAACAAACAAACAAAGGGGTTGGTATGAAAAGTTGAAGAGCTAATTTTGCGCCGACTTAACTTCACAACATGGACTGCGAGAGGTTTGCCTCCGCTTTCTTTACGCTAATGAATGAAATCATATGGTAGTGTGACCACAACACACACACACACACACACACACAAACATGAATAAATCAAAGAAGCATATTATTTCATTAATTACACACACATCTTTCGTAAGAATGTGTACACAAACTTTTTTCATATCTTTTCGTCAAACAAATTTATGAGAGAACAAACTCCATGTTTACTCATTAAAAGTATTTATTCTATACCGTAGTCTGAATATAATTATGATATTGAACTCTTGCCTGTTATAAAAAAAAAAAAAGATTATGCACGTAGGCCAAAATTTTTATATACTACATTATTACGTAAAAAAATGTGAGGGCACGTTATCCCATCATCTTCCAAGCTCATTGATTTCATTATCAAAACTTAAAATCCCCACTCACAGCTATGCGAATCTAGCCGCGGACGAATGCTGTTGAATTGGGAAAATACGGAAGTTTATACGTGCAGCGAAGGCGAGTTGTTCAACTCGCCAAGACGGCCTTTTGTCGGACGAGAAGAAGCTAGATGACTAATTGAACAAATTCGCCTCGATGAAGAAGAGAAGACGACTTGTCAAAGAAAAGGCGAGTTTGTATGAGTCGGCTTCTGTTGCTTGTCAAGTTGAATAACTCGCCATTGCGCTACACGTATAGACTTCCGTAATCTTTCAGTTCGGCAGCATTCGTTAGCCCCAATAGGTGTGAAAGGACTTTGATTTGATTTGATTTGATTTGATTTATTTGTCAGTAGCAACATACATGACTGGATAACCCATGAAAGCCGACAAGGCTTATTTCCAATGGGGTCCACGACGTAAAAATAGAAGACTACATACATGACATAGCAAACAATCAAATAAAACTAAGATACATGTACTTGTCACTACGGAACTATTCTACACTTATGAATATAATGTGAACACATAGAATCATCATCAATTATGAACCTTATTAAACAAACATGTTGAATAGCAGATAACACCAAGATACAGATTACACGTAAAAAATAATGAAACATAATAAACAACATCTGACAACGAAAAAGAAAGGGATAATCTCCGTAAACGTACAGAATGGAGATAAATATGAGTTTGCCTAATTTAAGCCCCAGTCACATAGAGGCCCGGAAGCAACACGATTGAACACGACTCTTTGTTAATTCACAGTTAACTGCGTGCAAACAAAGATTCGTGTTCAATCGTGTTGCTTCCGTGCTTCTATGTGACCGGGACTTTGGCCTCAATTCGCGTAGTTGCGTAAAGGACTTTTACAACCGACGCTATAACACGGATTAGTGCCACTGACTTTACACAATAGACGGGTTTACTCAAAGAGGCAAGTTGTATGTAAATCTCCAACACAAAGGTTGTTCTTGACAACCAAAAAGCTTTTCCGAGGCTTGCCCGACATAGCATAAATAATGTATGTTTCATGATAGCGTGAACCACATCAACGTTTCATCGTAGTTTAAGCCCCGGTCACACAGGACGCAGGGAGCAACACAACTCGTCACGACTCTTTGTTCGGAGGCGGTTAACTGTGAATTAATAAAGAGTCATGTTAAATCGTGTTGCCTCCGGAGTATGTGACTTCAAGTTTTGGGTTAAGTGAAGGTTTATGTCGTCACGACATGTTGCTATGTTAGGGGTAATTTTTCGAAAATGAGCTGGTCAACGAGAAGTAGTTTTGAATGCAGAATAAGAAAGTCAAGAAAATTTCCTTTCTAGTGCTACTAAGCACTTTTCAACCTAATCTATACTGATTTTATATGATTTTTTGAAGGCAAAATAACACAGGGGTCGATGGAGGAATATTTATGCGCGTGTAATTTTATATGTTGCTACAGAATCTGTTTTGGTTTTATGTTGCTTTTTTATATTGGTCTAAAGACTATACAAAATCATTTACATTTTCAGTATGTACAACGTGTGGCATATACGAGGTATATCTTTTGAGAAAACAAATATAGTGGCACGTGCAATTAGATTGTTTCACAAATTTATAATGGCATATTTTTTTATAACAAGTATGAAAAAACATTATAGAATTAAGTTAAATCCGAATTTTGATTTGATTTGATTTGATTTGATTCATTTGATTTATTTGTCAGTAGCAACATACATGACTGGATAACCCATGAAAGCCGACAAGGCTTATTTCCAATGGGGTCCACGACGTAAAAATAAAAGACTACATACATGACATAGCAAACAAACAAATAAAACTAAGATACATGTACTTATCACTACGGAACTATCCTACGCTTATGAATATAATGTGAACACATAGAATCATCATCAATTATGAACCTCATTAAACAAACATGTTGAATAGCAGATAACACCAAGATACAGATAACACGTAAAAAATAATGAAACATAATCCTAAACATCTGACAACGAAAAAGAAAGGGATAATCTCCGTAAACGTACAGAATGGAGATAAATATGAGAGTTTGCCTAATTTAAGCCCCGGTCACATAGAGGCCCGGAAGCAACACGATTGAACACGACTCTTTGTTAATTCACAGTTAACTGCGTGCAAACAAAGATTCGTATTCAATCGTGTTGCTTCCGTGCTTCTATGTGACCGGGACTTTGGCCTCAATTCGCGTAGTTGAGAAAAAGACTTTTACAACCGACGCTATAACACGGATTAGTGCCACTGACTTTACACAATAGACGGGTTTACTCAAAGAGGAAAGTTGTATGAAAATCTCCAACACAAAGGTTGTTCTTGACAACCAAAAAGCTTTTCCGAGGCTTGCCCGACATAGCATAAATAATGTATGTTTCATCAAGCGTGAACCACATCAACGTTTCATCGTAGTTTAAGCCCCGGTCACACAGGACGCAGGGAGCAACACAACTCGTCACGACTCTTTGTTCGGAGGCGGTTAACTGTGAATTAATAAAGAGTCATGTTGAATCGTGTTGCTTCCGTAGTATGAAACTTCAAGTTTTGGGTTAAGTGAAGGTTTATGTCGTCACGAAATATTGCTAAGTTAGGGGTAATTTTTCGAAAATGAGCTGGTCAACGAGAAGTAGTTTTGAATGCAGAATGATAAAGTCAAGAAAATGTCCTTTCTATTGCTACTAAGCACTTTTCAACCTAATCTATATAGCTGATTTACATGATTTTTTATAGGCAAAATAACACAGGGGTCTATGGAGGAATAATTACGCGCGTGTAATTTTATATGTTGCTATACAGAATCTGTTTCGGTTTTATGTTGCTTTTTTATATTGGTCTAAAGACTATACAAAATCGTTTACATGTACATGTATTACATTATCGTGTATTTGTCAGTATGTACATTGTGTGGCATATACAAGGTATATCTTTTGAGAAAACAAATAAAGTGGCACATGCAATTAAATTGTATCACAAATTTATAATGGCATATTTTTTATAACAAGTATGAAAAAACATTAAAGAATTTAGTTAAATCCGAATTCGCTACAGATATATGTAAAATACATGATGTGACAAATAAAAATGAAAAGGATAACAATCATTATAACACTGATTACATAAATAATGATAATGATAAGTATAAGAAAACTACCATGACGATAATCTAAATTAGATTCTGTAATATTAGGAATATTGTGATTTTCCACTAAAAATAAATGATATATACTTGACAAAATTACAATTATGACTACTTATCTACTAACAGAAGAAAATGTGAGATTCTGTATACAAAGTGAATGGAGAATTCTCCACGCTGGCAGCCATTTTGTTCCTGTAGTTTGACACCTCATGCCCTGGTCACATAGGACCCCGGAAGCAACACGATTCATCCCGACTCGTTGTTCTGAGGCAGTTAACTGTGAATTAACAAAGAGTCGGAGTGAATCGTGTTGCTTCCGGGGTCCTATGTGACAGGGGCTTAAAGGAGCCCATGATGGGTGTAAATCAAAACTTTGAAAATTCATAACTTTTGATCAGATCGTCCGATTTTGCTCAAACTTTCAGTTTGATATATAGGTTTTCCTAAATCAGCTGACCGAACATAAAATACCTGGGGGTAAATTCCCCTTTGAATAATAGTTTTTTTAAT
This sequence comes from Temnopleurus reevesii, assembly GCA_036244855.1. Lineage (NCBI taxonomy): Eukaryota > Metazoa > Echinodermata > Echinoidea > Temnopleuroida > Temnopleuridae > Temnopleurus > Temnopleurus reevesii. The sequence continues at coordinate 42,615 of BQKZ01004168.1, forward strand.
CCCGTATAGGACATTAGAAAAACAAACCCTTTTAGTGATATGTGGATAAATATAATATTGTTGTTAATAATGTTTGGGTACTTTCTTCAATTTAAGATATCTCAAATACCGTAATTCAGTGTTACATAAATATTTGTAAAGCTTTGAAGGAGTGATTTGGTCAAGATTTTGATGAACACTGTTTCTTGCGTTTGCATAAATTTCATGCGTTACTAAGCAACAGTTTTAATATCTTTTAAAAAAAAATCAGACCCATCATGACTAAATTTCATTTGATTCCTATTGTGGAAATGCACTTTTTTTATTGTGGAAGTGGATCAAAAAGTTTATCCATTCCTCTACAAGATTCGTGACTATCATGTGTATTGACACGATACATTGAGCAAAATACATAAAAATGTGCGCATGCGCGCATGCTTAGCACTAATCTTGGATTTGGTACATCGGTTTTTATTAAATGAATGGAAGAAATTTGTTGTGTCAACTGCACATTTGTAACCCATTTGCATCTTTACCTCACATTTATTGCGCATAAACATTTAAGGGCATCGAACCTCGAACATCTAAGGATCACTTCGTGTATTGTTCACCTTTGTAATTTTGACCATGCAGGTGTTTCATATTCAGGACTCTGAGCTGTGAGACCAGTCTTTTGAAATCTCCTTGGTCGCTCCTCCAAAGATTAGTTTTGGGAGAGGTATAATGTGCTTTAGATAATCACTTTGTGAGCTATATTGAAAATATTTGAATAAGACATTTTTTTGTGAATAGCAATTTAGAGTATATTCACAGTTTGCTCAAATAAAATCGACTCACGAATATGGCGTATTATCGCAAAATAAAATAAAACACAATGCCGCATCGTGCGGAAACACCGCTAGCCTATCCCGGGGTCTCGCCTACAGCAGGTCAAACAGTCCCTGGTCAAACACCACTAGCAGTCCGAAGAAGAGACCGTTGCGGCCATTGGTTATGGCATATGCCAGAACATGTGCGATAATCATCTCCCAATTTCGAAACGAATTATACCAAGCGAATGGTCAGCCCGATTGACACCAATTTCTTCATCCTGACCGTTACAGATCTATTCATTTCATATTTGAGTTTCTAGAGTGAACATAGTAAAAACTATAACGGATCATCATCTTATAGTGTTCAGTGACTATAAGTTAAGGAAGTACACATTCCAGTGACAAGCGAATGCAAGCTTCTTCCGGGACAGGCAGACTAGATAACACCACGTGCTTTGGAGCGTCAGGTTCAGCTGGTCAAATTCTCTAAATTTCTCCAGGTTCAAGCCATTCAGTTTATAAACTGTGAGCCGTATTTTACCAGCGGGTTGGTTGACACTGGCCACAAAGACCCTATCTGCACTATCTACGGCTGGATAGAGATTCTCTCCTTTTACAGCGGTGATAGGATCACCGGAACACCCATTCCTGTCGTAGACCCGGACTCTGCTTGGAGTAGATGCATCACAGGAGCTCGTGATGACCAACCCCGACCGGGTTGCTCGGGCCTGCTTTGGCGGTTCCTTGGTAGGAATCGATGACTTGATGGTGTTTAGAGTTGAGTCATAGATGTAAATCTGACTTTGTTGATTGGTTAAGATAAGTTCATCCTCGGGCGTGGTACTGATACAGGGAACGGCACCTGAGCTGTATGAAACGTTGTGTCCTGATATATACCGCCAATCTTTTGTGCTGTAGACGTATAGAGTGTAAGCATCCAGCGGAACAACAATTTGTTCATTACTCATGAGTGCAATGTCATTAAAACAATATCGACCAGCTGGTATACAGTTGTGAATATACCCATTTGCTTCCACTCTGTCAGCGCCAGATTTACTGCTATATCCAACGAGAATCGAATCTTCAGAAAGTGGTGCGATCCCGCTCATTGTACCACTGATGCCCACCTCCTTTTCAATTTTTAAGCGATGACTTGACACGCTACCCAGATCAAGAAGCATATCATCAGTCGGCATGAACTCCGTATTGATAGCAAACTCCAACAGGTCATTTACAGATGTCTCGTTGATGTGTTCCGCCAAAAGACCTTCCAGATCGGTGCAGATCAAGGAGTGTGCATCAAAACTGCCTTCCTCTAAGCGTCCCAGTCTTTCGTTAGCTACCAGAGTCACCGAACTTGAGATAGCCTTGATCGTCTGTTGGTCGTGTGCTTTCAGATGATCCAGGCCTTCGTCGTATTTCTCCTGCAGAGAAATCGCTTCTGTGAGTAGCATCTGCTCATTCTCTCTCACCTTTTGAATTTTGATCTCGGCTTCTTGTTTGATGTTCACCTGTAACTTCTTGAACGCTGCGTGCATATCTTGGCGTTTATCTTCAATGTCCTGGATGTGTTTCTCAAACTCTTTTTTCTTGTCATCACTGCGCGCGACGATATCATCAACTTTCTCCTGTAACTCCTTTTCTACGTCGGCTTGATTCTTGATCTTATGGCCTTGATGGTGAACAACCATGCACTTCAGGCAAACATACACTTTACAGTCCTCGCAGAAGAGGTCCTTGTTTTCAAGCTTGTGGACGCTGCACTTCCAGAGCACCCGCCCAATACTGGCGCTTCCTTCTTTGACGTCTTTCATGGACACGACTTGATGACCCTTGAAGAAAGCTGTAAGCTGGCTGTGGCAATAGTCACACTTGGCGCACATGTAATTCCCGCACTCGTAGCAGAAGGACACGGCATCGCCTTGAAGATCACATCCGGTACACTTTGGCTGGTTCCCCAGGACAGCAGTCGTTCCTCCGTGTGTGCTGTGGTGTTTATCCACCAGCTCCCTGATGGCGTCGTTTGCGGGTAGGCCATTCACGCGTCTTGCATCCAACTTGGTCGCCTTCCTGCAGAGAGGGCAGACCATGTGGTCAAGGTTTCGATGGGCAGCGTCATATCTCTCTAAACACGGTGTACAAAAGGTGTGTTTGCAAGACAACATGGAAGCATTATCAAACACTTCCAAACACAGAGGACATACGATACTATGAGATGGCCCGTCTTCCGCCCGAGCTAGCTTAGAGTCCGCCATGATGACTCCTGGAGTCAATTTACAATATGGCCACTGCGATCAGAGTATGAATAAAGTGTGTTCGATTCGATGTTGAGCCAAATACGAATATAATTTTTGCAAGACTTTTTAGCGAGAAGGTGCAGCTCGATCCTTGTAATCGACGAGAACATTGATTGTAGTCAGATTTGATAATGTCTATCACGAGCGTTGGTCACAAGGCTTATGTAAAAATTCAGGAATGGAGTAGACATGAGCTGTATGTATGTGGTTGTTTGCTGCAATGCTGCAGTGATAATCATGCTGAGTTGCATTTTGTTATCAACTCCAAACCGCAAAGGTGAGTTTTCCCCACAATGAACTTTGATCCACATATATTGCAGAGCAGACTATGAACTTGACTAATGGGGCTTTCACACTGCGCGTATTCGTCGATTACGTACAGTTGCGTACAGTTGCAGAGAGATACGCAACTCTACGCAACAATGCGCGATTTATCCGCAACTGTAAGCAAGTCTCCGTAAAGTAACGGAAAACAGGTCCGCGAGAGTACGCACAAAAATAAAGCATCTGCGGAGAGCAAGAGTCCGCATCTGTAAGCAACTGTACGCCAAGCATACGTAAGCATACGCAACTGTACGCTACACTTTGCGCAAGTCTCAAAAGGTTGGCGTACAGTTGCGCATAAATGGCGTACACTTGCGTATTGTTACGGAGGTATGGCAGACCATTACGTAGATTTATGGTGCTGTCACATTAATTCGCGCATCATATTAATTCGTACATCTTATGAATCTCTACAAAATCGATAAAATATTGCAAATCTGACATCACCATCGTAAAGAGCGTTGTTTATTTGCCTAAATTGGAAATTTTCTTAGCAAAAGGACCCAAAACAATGAAAATATTGCCAAAAGATCGGCAGATTTGCTTGCATTTGCAGAAAAACACGGGTCTTGCGACACTGAAGTGAATCCTTCCCATTTTCAGACAGAAATCATCAAATTTGTAAGTAAGCAGACATACCATTCGATTCCTTGATATTTTGTGGTCAAACTACTGTAAATCTTGCATCTTAGATGGAAGCAATTTTATGGTAAATCTTGTTCAAAACGGGGCATACGAATTTATGTGACACAATTTGTTGACAATTCTCGCCATTTTCCGGCATGGAGCGATGCGATCGTTTCGTCAATCGAATTTTGATATCGCGATATCTCCGTGATTCTTTCGTGGATTAATTTTATTTTGGGAAATATTTGAAGCCTGAAATCTCTAGTTTCATTTCGTGCCAAGATTAAAAAAAATAATTTTGTATTTTAGGAGATATATTGTGCTAAGTACCACGATCCAAAAATGCTCTAGAAAAAGGATACGAATTATTGTTACCCCATCATACGTAAAAATGCTTTGCGCAGAGAGTCCGCCAAAATATTAAACATGTTTAATTTTTTCGGCGGACTCTCTGCGGAGATAGAGAACGCATCTATTGCGCAAGTTTTAATAACTTCTAAAATAATGCTCTTAAAGAAGTAAAACAAATTTTATAGATGATCTGACCAACAATATATTTTACAAGAAATATGTATATAGTTTTTGTTGTATTTGTGCTTTCACGTCTGATTCTCATAACAATTACTGTTTACCACTCTCACTTCCGGTGGAGGAATATTTTTCTCACTTTCAATTTAAAATAATAAGGATACACAAAATTAATATAGCGCTTAATTCCAAACAGTTTTAAAATGTCAAACTCATACAAAGACGGAAAAATAGGTACTGCCCAAAAGTAAAAATGTGTATATTACTTCCAAAGAACTTTTAATTACTTAATTTCACAGCAGTAGCATTCAAAAGACTCAAGTTGAAAAAAATCTTAAATCCTTTTTAACATCTCTTGTAGGTCTTGATACTATAATCCGTACACGCAACTATGCGCAACTCTCCGCCTCACCTGTAACTGTGCGCAAATAGGGTACGCAACACTGCGTAATCATGCGTAATCATGCGCAGGTACTACGCCGATGCACAATCCATGCGCTCACCGTGGAGGAAGGGGGACTTTGGGAGCGTCCCCCCCCCCCCTCGGGTCAGAGCTATCAGTGCCAAATTTGCCAAAATCGCCCCTCTTAAACGCCAAATTTAAGTTCAAGACCATTTTTTTTTGTTTTTTGCCTGTCTTTAGGTCAAGAATATTTGGGGGCAAAATTAATAACTCACTCAACCTATCACTGACCTATCACTGAAGAAATGAATAAACATGTGTTCATGTGCTTCGAAGAATGCTCTTGAGAGGTGCCGTGGTCTAGTGGTCATCAAACTTTAATTGCAAGGTATGGGTTCAAATCCCGTCACGGTACTAATTTCCTTTGAAAAGAAAGCCCGAGGACATCATTCATTTCACCCTTAGTCCATGCTGCACACTTTTACCATCCTCTCCTGGATATTTACAATTGTAAAGAGGCTTTTCTACCGCATAATAAAGACATCCAGAAATTTAGCGATGCTTTTTCATAGACTCCCTCCATTTATCCCTTAGTTATTATGAAATGAACAATTTTGTTTAAAAAGAAGAAAGATATGATGTCGAATACCTTCTTATTTTTCTTTTCTTTTCTATACAAAGTTATGCTAAATACCTTGCTTTATGTCTTTTATATTGTTTTGGTTCTTTTCTTTATATGTATTATATATACTATGATTGTGATTTGTAGAAAATAAACTTGAACTTTAGATATTTTATATAACTGAAGTACATGATATTTACCCTTCATAATATCATCTGGTGTGATATGGATTATTAATTATGGAGTTAGAGGCAAATAAACGACTTGTTCACTATCGTCGCCCGGAGCCCAGATCCAAGTTAGGCTCCGTGCTTAGTTTTATGAATGCGTGCGTTGTCTTTGTGTGTACGTCACTTGTTTAACCATGTAAGCTATTCGTCGCACAAGTCGTCATTTGATCTACAATGCAGAACGATCAATAGACCACTTTCGTAATATATTAAAATTTATTCATGTTTACCCCAAGACGAAGAATGTATTCAGTTGCCAAAAGAGAATGAGAGAATAATCGTGAGAATGCAACTTGCATACATTAGCGTTGCTAGATTGAAAAAAAACATCGGAGCTTGGCCAACCTAGCAACAACCACTCCATGCTATTAGTAACCCAAAATTAGACCCTATTGGGGTCGATCTGGAATAAAATTATTGGAAATGGTTTTTCAATTGATTTGAGTTGGTAAAGGTGTCAACCTTCACCAAAAAAAAATCAGGACAAATCAGGGCTGGGGAAAGTACTTTTTTCCAAGGTCAAAGGTCAATGACCTTTTACTATATGCTTCAAAAATGGATCTTCGCAATACAACGG
>BQKZ01004169.1:8106-21681 GCA_036244855.1 Temnopleurus reevesii
GTCTGAGACTTTGCAGACAATCTAGGGTAGATGTGAATATGTTTAATACATTGCAAAAAGCAGGGTGTTAATAACTACACTGACTTGGTGTACATCATATCCAACACTATAATATGTTTGGTAAGAGCCATAAAGGCACACTCATAGCACATAGGAAATGAAGCTAGTAACCGTCTGAGACTTTGTAGACAATCTAGGGTAGATGTGAATATGTTTAATACATTGCAAAAAGCAGGGTGTTAATAACTACACTGACTTGGTGTACATCATATGCAACACTATAATATGTTTGGTAAGAGCCATAAAGGCACACTCATAGCACATAGGAAATGTAAGCAAGTACCTTTCTGACAATTTGTAGACAATCTAGAGTAGATGTGAATATGTTTGATATACATTGCAAAAAGCAGGGTATTAATAATAACACTGAATTGATGTTTATAATGCGCAGCACTAGGCTATCTAAGGTAGATGTGAATATACTTTGTACACTACAAAACCAAGGATGTTATGCAAAACCAGTTTGGTGTTCATAAATGTGCAGCACTTGGATATGCGTTTTTGTAAATGTGAATGTGTTGCGTACACTCTGGAACAATGGTGTTAAATATAACACTGATCCAGCATTCATAATGTGCAACACTAGGATATCCAAAGTAGTCTTTTATATGTTGATACACTACAAACTGAAGGGTGCTAATTGCAATATTAACTTGGTGTTCAATATGAGGCACTGTATATGATGCAAAGTAATTTCAATGCTTTCAACGCATCCATATTACTTGAACACCAGGGAGGTGTTTCACCAAGATAAGAAAGACTTTACACACGACTTTAAGTTCGACTGGTATCCCTTCATGTGCGCAATGATTTATAATAGTGTGCGCATTCAGTTGCGCATTCAAAGAATTGATACCAGTCGATCTTAAAGTCGTGCGTAACTTTAAGAACGATTTGGTGAAACACCGCTCAGAGCTACTATAGATCAAATATAAATGCAATTGGAATAAAATGAATTGATTCGAACACCAGTATTATTAGAAAAAAAAACATTTGAATCAATTTAGCTTTTTACAGATGTTGCACATTTTCGTTATAAAATCAATGTTTAATTTAACACCCATTTGTTTTACAAAAAAGTCAGAATAATATGTCTGTTATCACTACAAAAGAGCAGCATAAGAGATATTTGGATCAATGTTCTCATTGACTTTTATCATGATAACATGTAAAAAAAAAAAAAAAAGAATTCCTGAAAATTAAAAAGCCATAAAAAATTCATTCAAGTAAGATTTTAAAAACATTTGTGATATATAATGATATATAAAAAAAAATTACAGAAATGAAAGAGTTCTCTGACATTTTAGAAATTTTGATATGAAAACAAAATATTAAAAGAAAAAGATATGAATTCATGGTTTCTATAAAGTTCTCTAAAATTTGAAAAATTAAATAATGTTATTATAACAAATATGAAATTAAAAAAAGAAATTCAGATGCATGGTTTCTAAAACGCCTACGATAACGTGAGCCTGATCTGCCGGCATACGGCTCGTGGGTGGAAATTATTTGAAAGGAATCTGAATGTTATCGATTGCTTCAAATCCAACTCTCTCTCTCTCTCTCTTTTTTCCTCTGAAGAAAAAATGGATCATACATCCTGTGATTGTTCACATAAAGTATACATGAATTTCATACTTTCAAGTCAGACATCGACGCTCGTGCCAGTCAACCTGACGTGTCTATTCATCCCACACTTTCTGGAACGGAGGGGGTCCGTGATTGTAAGATATTTATGACTTTTAGTGTGTATTGCTCGGTACGATGTTTTATTAGAAAAGGGAATATCGGCGTTGCCATGCAATTATGTATTCCATCCGTCCTTGAGTATCTATGCTGATAAAATGAAAGGAGGCTGGCGTACAAATAAATGGCTCTGCTAGACATCTCGTTTTAGTCTTTCTGTATTGGAAATGATTATAAATGTCTCGCGTTGGGAGAGAATATGTAATTCTAGCCACTTTCCCAATCGGGTGATTCTTTTGCTGATTCAGCACTTGAAGTAGCTTTTTATGTAGTGATTTTGTCTGTCTTATACTATTCTATGGTTTTGCCAGACATCTTTCTTTGTTAACTTGAATTATAAATGTCTTGTGTGGTAATTGAATATTATTATATGATTTTGGGCATTTTGGATGGACAGTTATCCGGATGAGTTGGTAATTTGTAGAACTTTTTTTCTACGGTCATTTTTGCCTATTTTGCCATTGTATGGCTTGGCTAGACATTTCTCATTCTTCTTTCCACTTCAGGAGGAATTATAAATGTCTTGCGCAGGAAATCAATATGATTATATAATTTTAGTGAATATTGAATGGATAGTTATCATGATGAAATAGCATTTTGGAATTTATTACCATGGTCATTTTGTCTATTTTACCATTCTCTGGCTTTCGCTAGAAACATCTCCTTGGTCTTTCCATATTTGGCATTTTAAATGTATTGTACAGAAAGCGAATATGATTATATGATAATGATGATGATGATGATGGCCTCTTATATATCGCCGGTCCCCGCTTCAGTTGGGCGCTCATGGCGCTCAAATTACTCAAAATATTGTCTCACAGATTTCAATGTAATTTTAGTCATATTGAATGGATAGTTATAATTTTTATACTTGATTACTCTGTTTGGGAAACAATATAATGTTCTAAGCCAATTAAATTTTGTTATGAAGCCTGTTAAATCTCCATATATATCAAATTTTTCAAACTTTCCTCTATAATCAGCTTTGTATGGCGTTTGTATACTGGAGGAATTTAGGAGTGATGTAAATTCTACATTATAAAGTCTTCCTTTGTAAATGGTTCAAATAGTTGTCATTCCTGTATATTGTTTTAAGCATAAGCATATTGAGGGAGCATACATAACACATAACAAAGTTTGCAGTGATATATGATGATAACACTCTCCAAGCAATAATAAAGCACTTTAAAATCTACTTCATACCTAATGGCACACTTCACCAGAGAGAGAAAGCACTTCAAGACACAAGGTTCTTCAATGTTTAAAATGAACCTCAAAAATCGTATTTGGCCTTGTTAAAATTGATGTTGTTCGATTGATATGTCGATTTTCAAATTCAAATTTTCAGGTTGATGCACTCGTGAAAAATGAGAAGAAATATAGACAAAAATGCATGTATTGGGTGGTGATGATTTTTTTTTTCATAACTCATTTATCTATCTTTTTCAGTGAATAAATCACTATGCATTGCATGATGTTTTGATTTCATTCCTAAGTTTTGGACAGAATGAAGTGGGAAAATGAATCAAATCTAGTGCTTAGCACACCTTGATAAATGTCTAAAAGTTTTGGTGATATGAGTTACTTCATACTAAAATAATACATTTTGTCATGATCTCATTTACCTGACTTTGATTGAGTGTCGCAGTACAGTGATATATCTTGCTGTAGACATGATTATGAAAGTAATAAAAAAAAAACAAGAGTAAAAATAGATCAGTGCTCAGGAAGCATGTGCCTTTGGGTCAGCGAACGATCACATTGTACTTGCCAAAACCATTACAGAGGTTTATTATCCCAGAATCGCACATTGCTGGAGTGACTTAAAGCCCCGGTCACATAGGACCCCGGAAGCAACACGATTCACTACAGCACTCTCATAAATAGAGAATCATCTTTGGGGGAATTTAAGCACATTATATTTAATTCTTTTCGTACATTGCAAAGCATGATTGAAAGTGATCGATCATGGAATTGAATTGTCCAGTCCATTCTTCGTAATATCATGTAGAATCTGTGTTCAGAACAAACCAAAGTTGAAATCAACTCATTCTCGAAACTGCGATATTTCCCAATAAACCTGTGGCTTTAGCAAACAGATTAGATATCAGAAGTGTCGTTCAAGGGAACGAAAAATGACACAGATTTATTTAATGTTTTTTTTTTCTCTTTACAATAAGGAAGAGTGGAAGAGTGACGTCAAGCTTTTCAAAGGTTGGTTTCGGAAGGAGGACAAGGATGTAGAGAAGAAGGCTGAATTGAATTACATTTGATCTCTTTGTGCGTCACAAAAGACTTCTTTCTATCTGTTCTCAGCTCCGCCGCACTCTTCCTCTTCACAATACAATGTTATAATGTGTAATTTTACTTTGCACAAAGGCATCGCCATGCTTTTCAGATGTTCCCTATTCATCTATATTTAGGTTAGGTATTAGGTTTCAGTATTCAACATGTAGCTCCCCATTTTCTAGGATGAATTTATTTTCAAGAGTACATAGAGTGATTTTGTGTATGCTCAGGGATTTTTTGTGTGTGTCACAAAAATATGAGGTAGAAAATAAGGAGACACAGAGGAACAAAATGAAAATTGAAGCACGTGAATAGAGCACAATAAGGAAGAAAGAGGGGACAAGGGGAAAATAAGAAGGAAATAGTTCAAATATAATGGACATAATGGAAAAGTGAATTCAGTAAAACTTCAATGTAAATTTGAAAAATGCTAAGAATTTTCATAGATAATATGACTCAATTGTCTGAAAATCTCCATGAGATCATGAGAAGTGACTTTTTAATGGAAAAGGTTTTTTTTCACTGAAATTAAAGAAAGTTCTCTAATGATGGAATAAAAAACACAATGTGGTATTAGTTTATAAATTAATACAAAACAAATGTTAGAAAGTTTTTTCACAAAAAGCAGAAATTGCAAATGAATATTACCTGCAAAATGGTTTGAAGGAAAATGTACTAAATAAACAAATAAATGTCAGACAAATTCACTGTCATGCATACCAATGATGTTTAACCCTTGGATATTTCTGTTTTAGCTGACAAGGAGAGCAATTAGCAATTAGAATTAATATCATTAGCTAGTTGTTGAAATAAAACGTAATAAATAAATAAATAAAAGTTTTGCTTTATTTCTTGTTGAATTATAAGCACTTCTGAGAGGACTACTTGCAATCAGTTTGTATCGTAGTCTAAATTTTATGTCATCCTTGTCTGGCATGAATTTTTATTTTACTTTAAAAACACTTTCATATTGATCATCTCCCTCATTATTTTTCCAATTTCAATGATATCATCTAACCAAGATCCTAATTCGCTGAGACCTTGGCCAACGGGATGAGAATCATTCCTTCATCCCCACGCACTCAAAACAACGTCATTCTTTCGCTCCATCATCATCTATCCTACCACCCTCGAAATCTGCAGAGAAAACCCTGGGTTTTGAATATTATGCACATAAAAAGGCACAAGTGTGAGCATTGTGAACGAGGGTTCTCTCTCGAAAGGTCAGCGCTGAAGTATCGTGGTGGTGCCGTTTTTCATCTTGTCACGAGCTATTGTGATTGTGCGATGCGAGGATGGCTCCCCCATTGTTCAGCGATGCACGTCTCCAAGCCTCGGAGCTGTGACGGTATTGGTTGCTGCCGCCTTATTCATCGTCTTATACCGTAGGCAGAGCTGGGTATATAAAGTCGGTGGTTGGATATGGTTAACCCATTCCCTACCGCAACCTGGTTATCCCTGTATAAAGCCTATTGGAGAGGCAGAATTTGGTAGTTGTAGGCGTGGAAGACGTGTTGGTGGGTGTATGGGTCGATGTTCGACACAATAGTAGGGTTAACTTGCCTATGAGGTGATTTAAGTATTACAGTTTCTTGATAAGTACACCTGTCCAAATGAATTGCTACAATTTGTTTAGTTATCCAGCTAATCTATTTGAATGTATCATAATCCATTACTTTGTGGAATTATCATCACTTTTTGTGGGAAAGAAATAAAATATGAATGGAATAATGTTGAAATATGTCTTCTTTTTGGAAATTTATGAGCATTGTTCTTAAGATCACAACATATTTTCCATTTATTTTATAACTTAAAAGAAAAAAAGAAATAAATTATCAAAAGTCTTCTTTTAGGGAGGGTGATGCAGTTAAAGTTGTTACTTTTATGGTAAATCATTTCTGATGTCAATGTTGATGCTTTTTGTTTGTCCATCATCATTCCTACTATAGCACTTTAGATTCATGAGATTTCAGATTCTTTGAAATACTTACTATGGTAATCCTTTGCTGTGTAAAAGAGCAAAGCAACACCTAGTATGCAAGAGTATAACTTTGGGAGGCTTATTATATAAATTGTGAATATTTTGAGACATTTTATGCTTGAAGAAGTGAGGCTCAATTATAACTGGATAATACTTCTAGGAATGGAACCCAAATCATAAGGAGCATAGAATATACATCATCCAAATTACTTTTAGAGTCAGTTTTATGCTTGAATAATAATAGAACAACAACAATGCTGAATTAAACTGATGAAAATGTCTTTTTACATTTTGCTGGTAAAAATGATACATTTCATTCCATTGCGGCGGGATAATTGTTTGCTGATATTGTCCTCTAACACTTATCAAAATATTGATAAATTCAAACCTGCTTTAGCGACAACCTGTAATGAAAAACCACCTGTTCATAAAGACCGCCATTCATTACTTGCTGTAAACGACAACCTGCTCTAAAAGACCATTTTTTCAATCTTCCTTGTTCGGGTGGTCTTTATAGACAGGTTTGACTGTATCAAATTAGGGTTGAATTAGCACCAACAAATTTGCGGTGGATAAATGCACTGGTGTTAATCTTCCAATCAACCTGAACCAAAAAAAAAAGGTCTTGATGCTGGTGAGGCTGTATTCAATCATGTCTTGCCCTATTTCTGTTAGTTCATATGTCACTTGCCTTGATCTATCCTTTTTGCCATTGGGTAAAAAAAAAATTGCAAAAATTTCTTGATTTGCGCAGCCTTGTTTGGAGACATATGTAGGCTAATCATTAAACCCCGAGGGTTGAGTCAAGCCATATATATGGTGTATAGCAGCCCGAAAATAATCATCACTTTGCGGACTATATCTAGACCAGTGTCCATGTTAATTAATCTAGATAGTCATATTTCTTTCTTTCCTCAACCTGATTTTAAAGGAGGCTAGATAAAGGAACTACATTCGGCTACATGGTTTGGAATAGACTTTCATCCAGTAATAAGAGCTCATTTCACCTTGAACAATAAGAATATTTTTTGTGAAGCGTAAAATAAATAAAATCGTTGTTACACTTTGTTTTGGATATGTAATCTAGCAAATATACAGCAATCTTCTGATTTATTTAGCTTTGTTATTACATGTAGTAACAGCCAATAAGTTGTTGTAGAGCCACCGAATTTAGAGTGTTCAGTATTATCAGACATATGCTGGCTAATAGCAAATGCACAGTCTTTCTTTGGAAAGATCTCACAAAAATATTCAAGATGGCAATTTACCGTATTGAGCATGGGAAAGGTTAGATAAACTTAATCACCTTCTTTTAAAGAACTCCTTCCATGATGTTATTTGTGAAGAAAACATACAGAATCATTGATGCTTATCTTTGTTAAAAGAAGTCTACAAACTACACTCAAATTAACTGCAATAAAGGTTTCGAAAGTTGAGAATGCGTTTATCATTGTCAAGCTCGCCCTCGTCTTGCCCGTCAACTGCTAAAATCTAAATAAAGGGGAATTAAAAAGGAGCATTGCGGAGCAATGCCAGCGGTTATAAGTCAATAGAAGCTCAGAGGAAACGAGTGGATGTAGAACCGCTCTCATGAGGCACCAAATCTCATTAATGTTTCTCCGATCCCACTCCTGACGTTAAATTACCCACAGGGCTTCAGTGTCGGGTAATGAGATGTAATAGGCTGGTGCAATTATAGAGGTAATCTAGTTCCGACGCTCACACTGAATAGCAATTTTTATTTTGCATCCTTTGTTTGATAATAACCCATGTCAAAAGGATGGCCTTTAACTTCATATTCTATAAAAGTCTTATTAGGGTTTTCTTTACTTTGGAGATTTTTGTTTATCTATTATATTTTAATGTTCTATGTACTCATATTAACATTTTAAATATTTATTTAATGTAACAATTAATAGGGACACCTTCCATCAATAGTTAGATGATGGCCATTTAATGAAGATACGTAACAGCTGTTTTCTGAAAATTAAATCCTCATCTACAACCAAGCATCCTCATGTATACTTGCTGGATTTTCACAATTATTTTGAGGTGAAATATATGCATCAACTCTTTGTCTAGACGTGATCTGGACCAAAGAATACAAACAATTTAATAAAATCATAGAAAGTGAACATGTAAATATGAAAATGAGTGAATATTGAAAATAGCAGTTGAAAGCTCTCTGAGTGGAAATACATAAAAAAATGACAAAATGTAATCAGATGGGAGCAGTTAATGATGAAAAGTTCTTCATTACACATGAAATTTTTAGAATGAAAGAAGAACAGAGAAATTGTAGTTATCATTCAGTTTTTAATCACCAAAGATTTGCCATTTTGGATTATAAACTGCATAGTTGTAAATGTCAACATATGAAACATGGATGTGCGATGATAATTATCTCTGCGGCACATGAAAATGTGATTTTATTGATGTAAAGGAAGCTGTCATAACAACATGAAAGTGAGGTAAACCGAGCCATAAATTTTGTAAGGATAGAATTGATGAGATTGCCCATTCATTCCCAGTTGGCAGTATGTAACAAGTGCTATTTTTAGCATGAATAAAAAATTGCTGTCTTGTAAGAAGTTGATTAGAGAATGAAATGTTTAGAAATGAAGCAAAAGAAGCAAAAAGAATGTGTGAGAGATATGTGAGAAAATATAAAACTAGGACTGGACGAGATAGAGAAGGAGAGAGAGAGAGATTGAAAAATGTGAGAGAGATATATTAATTGATGGATAGATAGTGAGAAAGAAAAAGAGAGAGAGAGAGAGAGAGAGAGAGAGTGTGAGAGAGTGAGACAAAGACAGAGAGAAAGTGAGAGAGGGGGAGAAACTAAATAGAGAGAGGATGAATAAAAGAATGAATAATTAACAGATGCATATATAGAGCAGTAAGAAGGGAGAGCTGTAGACAGTGTGTATGATTGAGAGGGAAGAATAAAAGAAGAAAGATAGGCTTTTATATTAGACTGCTATTTGTACCTGTATCTATATGATTTTCAAACACACTTCCAACTTGTTCATCACATACTCAGCTCTATGATCACATTGCCCAAGTAATGTACACACCGCTGCATCGTAGGTGATATAACTATCACCAATCTTCGGTGAGATCGCGAAAGATTAAAGTAGCAATAATGCCGTTCATATATTACATTATTTCCTCATTCCCTTGTGCGCAGTAAAATTGCCCGCGATACCGCGGAACCATATACAGACGAGCGAAGTGAGAGTGATATTGCATTTCACGGCGGCCCTGGTTTGCTGACTCTGTAAATGCCTGAATTGTTAATTTGATTTTATCCCATAGGGAATTATGCAATGAGAAATTTGTTAAAGGTCTTTATTGTTAATAGCTAGTAGTCACAAGGTCATTCTTACTATGTATTATCGTGAACAACAAAATGTTGAACAAGATTAAATTTGTTAATATATTGAGAGAAATGTGGTTTTGATGGCATGTACCATTTGAAGTTGGATATTTATGCCAGAGACAGAGAGAAAAGGTAGAACCTCCCTTTAGCGTCTCCATCAGAAAGATGAGATCGAGGCTCGAATGTGCTGTTACCACTCTGAATCAATTTTTAGATTTTCTCTAACTTTAATCTACAGCATATGCCGCAATGCCCAGTTAATAATAATGGTGATAATGTGCTATTATATTGTGCAATAGTAATTTCAGACTTCTCAAAGTCTGAAATTATTATTACCTAGTGACAGAATTCATTTTGGAAGCATTGTGGAGTAGTTGTTCTGACTCTTGCCTGCAACTAGAAGGTCTCAGTTCCAATCCCGTCCATGGCATTCAGGTTTTGTCGGAAGAGAATTCATCCAAATTGTGCTGCACTCAACCCAAGTTATGTAAATGGGTAATGGAAGGAAAAAAATTCCGTGCAAGCAGAGATGCTCGAAAAAGGGTAGCTATGCTATAACTGTGGACTAGTACATCAGAGCATTCAGAAACACTTCATATTGAGCCTATATGAATGTTATTATTACTTGTATTGTGTAGCATCAATCAACAACAATGTTATTGGTCTTTTACGGGTAGATGATTAATGAATATTTAAAGACTCTCTATCGATTTAACAAGCATTATTTCAATCATGCTAATGATGAAATAACAGTGTAGATAACATTGGAATAGAGGATTACTATTTAGATAAATTCATTATGTTTCATAGCATTGATAAGAATGCTAAATCCATTAGCTAATGGAGGGGAGCCATTTATACCACATTAGGTAATATACGTACAATATTTTGAACATCATTATCATAAAATCAAGACAATAGAATGTCCATAAGTTAATAACTGCGCTGTAACTTGACTAAAAATATTATAAAGTTTGTTCATCCTGTAGATTTCTTTAGAAGTATCACACGTTTAACGATTTGTTTTTAATGTTATGAATGTAGGGCTATCACAATAGGATAGTGATATTAGAGCTAATATATGCACTGTCACTTAACTAATGATGAAAAAAAATATAAAAAGTCTGAACTTGCGGTAGAGGGGTAACACATGCTTAACGATTTGTTTTGAATGTCATAACCGTAGGACTATCACAAGAGGATAGTGATGTTAGAGCTAATATATGCACTGTCACTCGACTAATATTCAATAAAGATAACTCACAAGGTCCAATCTGCCTACAGATGTCCATAGAGGTATTGCATGCTTGAGGACTTGCGCGAAGAGTAAATAGTCTGCGTATTCTTCGCCACGTCTCCCAATGGCGTGCAATCGATTTGCCTCGAGCATCCGATGGTCTCGGAAGAATGCTCCGGAGGAAGATAAGACTTGTTAAATATTCGTCTACATGTCAATCAATAGACGGAGCATGCATGGCTAGGGATAGTTAACCCTTTCTTGAAGGGATTTGTTATACAACAAGCTCAATCATTCCTTTAATTTCAAATTGTATCATTTTATAGTTACATGTATCTGTAATCTAATGCAATATCATTGCATGTACTTCATTAGCCCTGTTACGTACTGCCAGACTGCTTGTAAAATAAGTCAAATTGCTAGGGGAATATTGAATTTGAATTGTTAGACATGTAATATTATTGCATTTACTTCATTAATTCTAAATTGCCTTACTTAGTTTTAAAAATAGTTAAATCGCTTGGGAAATTCACTTCACTTTTTTGAAATTCTGTGCTTGCCCGCTTAATGATTATGCTGAGCATCCCCCCCTCTTTTGTTCATGCATTTTGGTGGAAAAATACTGTACTCAAAATTATGTACCTTCGTTCTGCATACATTTGTTTTTTTTCTTCTCAAAATTGATTGCATCATTATTATTTCATGTTGACTCCTATCATACACCAGTGTGATTTGTTAAAGCAGGAAAGGCATTCACCCAAACAGATGGGTCTACATGTACACGTTACACAAGGCACGTATGCACATCAGCCCGGCGAGAAAAATCATTACATTACTGGTCAATTGTCATTAGCTAGACAATTTGTATTAACCAATCTACAAAGTGCTCATGCTTCAGAATTTACAAGAGGTCTCTAAAAAGCATCTGTATAT
Organism: Temnopleurus reevesii; assembly: GCA_036244855.1. Classification (NCBI taxonomy): domain Eukaryota; kingdom Metazoa; phylum Echinodermata; class Echinoidea; order Temnopleuroida; family Temnopleuridae; genus Temnopleurus; species Temnopleurus reevesii. Next base: position 19,735 of record BQKZ01004169.1, read on the forward strand.
TGAGAACTAGTCTTGAAACACAGACTAAATTCAAGCAATATTCTGGGATACTGCTTTTTAAAAAGTTTATGTTGCAGTACATGTTCTAATGCATAGATAGAAATGTCACACTTATCTTTACCTGAATTTCTCAACCATCCAATCAAGAAATACATGCTGGTGTCAGGCATGAAGAATTATTTTTAAAAGGAGAAAAGTTAGGAAACTGTGTCCTGAGGATTAGTCTAGCAATGCAACTAAATTGCAAGCCTTACTCAGGCAGCAGCAGGTAGCTGTTGTAGCCTTTCCTCCTGACACAATTACTCTTACTTATAAGCCACTCTAAGGAACATGCCTGTATTGGGTCTGTAATTACAATCTATCAGAAATCCCCCACACTTTAGCTAGAGGAAAATTAGCCCGTAGGCAATTATTGCACCTATAATTACCTGTTATTTCAATTGCCACTTAGGCAAATTCTACAAGGACATTCACCCTATACGTGTGTGATTTAAAAATGTGTTTCATAATTTTTTAGATCCATCTCTTCTTATTTTTCCTTTTTTTTTTCTTGTTTTATTACATCATTTCATGCACTGAAGAGGATGTTACATTAAGTGGATATGTAACATTGTTGAGATGGGGTGTATCCTAGAGATTTTGTGCAATTACAAATCGATCATGATATAATATGCAATTGTAATTATCATTTCCTATAAGTTGTTAGTTAATTTATTTTAAGCATTCAATATTTGATTCATTATTTGAGGTTGCTAATTTATGAATTTTTCTTAAATTTCATATTTGGTTTTACACATGGAAGAATGGTATTGTTTTTACTTTATTTACCTATACTCATTATATTTATTAATTTTAGTGTAGTTTTAAAAGTTTCATGTAAGATTTGAAACTTGTGTAGTGTAGGTTGACTTTAACTTGCAAGCACAAACCTGAAAAACAGCCTAATACTGATGTTAGTCCCATGAATAAATAAGGGGAAAGAATGAATGAAGGAGGGAATGAATGAATGAAGGAATGAATGAAGGAATGAATGCAGACTATATTCTTTGTAATGTGCAATCCTAGATGGAAAGTCTACATTCGTTCAACATTGAAGAAGCTGTTTTAATAATTTTGTTATTAATATGCGGGGTTTCCAACTAATACAACAAGTTTAGAGTGAGACTCCGATGGGCCAATGCTATAATCCATAGGTGAAAATGGGCGTGATAGATAGAAATACACGCAAATGTAAGAAAATTTTATGTGGAAAACGGATCAAAAAGGGTAGATCTCTCACAAAGTATATGAGTTCGTAGCCCTGAATTATGCAACTTTTGATTTTATGAACTCTCTCTGCACAGAGTTCGCAGAAACACACACACACACACACAAAGTAGTATGCTGGCTCTTGCCAATAGCAAATTTTATTGATTTACGCTATGAGTTGTATTATACTGGTTGCGTATTCAATCCATTTTTGTACCTCATTCCATGCAGTGTATCACCCTCATAATCATTGACTTTTGCCATGTTGTAGCCACAGAACCAATAAAAAATCTGTCATAACTACTTTTTTTTAGGATTTTCATTTTAATTGTTACATGTAGCATTGGCAGCTCACTAGGCAATGACAGCTCATAGGGAATTTGAATCAATTCCCATTTTTTTAAACAAACATTTTGTTTTCACTCTACTTCCACCGAAAGAAATATCAAAAGTCTGGGGTTGTTCATATTTGTTCATGTTTTCTTTTTCAACTGAATAAGCCAACCTAATTTGAATTATATTATGAGAAAATTACCATCGCTTTATTTTACTATTTTACATTTTATTACACTTTTCTCCAATTTTGCTGCAAAGAAAGGAAACCCTATCTAAGTTTCTTAGTATTATCTTCAATATAAAGCTTAGAATGTCATAAACTGCCTCCGGCATCAGTATGGCTTTCCCTTATCGAGAGACCTC
>BQKZ01004169.1:23335-51234 GCA_036244855.1 Temnopleurus reevesii
CAGGTACATATATTACAGAGATGCCAACTGTTCCGGAATTTGCATGAGGATAAAAATGTTAATGTTGTTAGAGCACCGTATGGGAAAAGCATCATATTTGAAACAATACTGCTCCAATTATTATTACTGTTATTATTATCATTATCATCAGAAGTCGTGGAGCGGAAAGTAAAACTCTTGCGCCTTCTGTCACTCCGCTGTACCAATCACCTCCTGTGGACGTGTTAAAATGGGAGTGTAAGTGTTGTAAGAAGGTGAATTTAATTTAGCAAATGCAAGCATGTGCAGCGGAATTGTTTCCTTGAATGAGTTTCGAGTGGAATCTCTCAGGAGGAATGGAAAGTGATGAAGCGCTAGTGCAGTAAACATAATCAGTTATTAGTTACAATGGGTGACTTCAAGTACGGTGTTGAACGCTGGTGTTGGTGTTGCAGCAAAACCAACACCAGCCTCAACACCAAATTTAAAGTCTGTCGGTGTTTGGGGTAGACCTCGCAAGATTCTGACGTTTTTCCGGTCGTTTCTGTATCGTTTTGCTCTCTTTTACGGACCGTTTTGCTCTCTCAACACCAACACCAACACCAAACACCGTACTTGTAAGTCACCTATTGTTGTTAGGTGGTTAGATTTGGTCTATATTTATACAACCATTCATTACTAGTCTCTTGATCCCTCCATAACACTTAGACCAAGGAAAATTATTGTTTCATTGTCCACCACATTCCAATGAAAATGGCCTTTTCTTAGTTGCTTCTTGTTTTTTCTTCTTTTTTATATCTTTTAATTTTGTTCTCACTTTTCATAACAGTGAATTTAAGTTAGCAAAAATGGAAGCATATAGTGAGCACTTTTCAGTCACATAAGCTTTCTCTAAATTATGTTTGAAATAACGTAGTCCAAACTCTTGCGAAAAGAAAATAATTCTGTGACTAACCATATGGAAATTGCTTGACCAGAATTTTTATTATTTTTAAAAGTAGGGTAAAAGGGAATCAAAGGAACCATGACAAATTCATGGTATTTTTGCATTTGTACAATAAGTCTTGTATTCTACATGAAATATGGTTAAAAAGACAACTTCATGTTAAAAACTCACTTGGGGTTAGTTATAGATTCTGAATTTTTATCTGCATCTTTCCCATAACAGACTATGCCATGAACGTTTTTTAAAGATTTCTGTGTAGCCCAAAATAATTCTAAGAAAGAGGCAATACTTTCTCTTAGACCCGAAACCCAAATTGTCTGAAATCTGAAAATATTGACCCCTGCAGACATTTGCCAAAGTCAGTGGAGAAAATGATCTACAACCTTTGGAGAAAAGATGGCGTCCATGGTTTTTGTGAAACCTGTCCCAAAATGCCTCTGCATACCCAAGAAAATGCAATCAATGAGTGTTTTTCCTGCCCCCATAAACCTATTTGATTGCGATGATGTTTCGGTTTAAAGTTCAATCTATCCCAGGTCGATAACAGGAAATTAAGAGCCAAAACAGACACAGAGTTGGCGAGTTGTGGGATTGAAATGAATGCTGCCCAACAAAAGCGGGTGTCTAGACCAAAAATGCAATCAATGGCGATGTTTTTTCTGCTCTTTCACAAATTCGTGAGAGGAATTCGTAACAGTGTGATTCAGGAGCGGCAAAAATTTCAAAGAAATTCCCCATTATGCAATGTTAGCAGAAGGAAATGAGGGATTATGGAGTGCTAAAAACAAACTCAGAGGAAAGAATAAATCTTGATCTTGCCGATAAGCATTATTACATCAGCGTTAAGCAGATTTGAATGAATTATTTGAGTAAAGTGGATCAACTCAACTCCAAGAGTGGATGTGTTTGATCAAGAGACAATGTTAACAGTAATGCTTACAAAAAAAGCTCTCAAAAATGTAATTTATATGTAAATAGGATTACGACATGCATTTTACCCTGAAGGCACTGTTGCATATCTCATTGCGGAATGTAGTGGGACATATCATTTGAAAGAAGATAATGTAACTATGTGGAATTATTACCAAGCAATTCAAGTTCTTATTTGATAACAAATCATTTGCTTATGACATGTGTGACACACCTCTTTTTTTTTAAGAGCCGCCGATCTGCTAAGAGAGCACTGAGAGCATCCAACTTTTTAGACATTTTGAAATTCTTTCATCAAATGCAACACTTTCAATTCATCTCAAAAAATATATTTAGTTAAGTTTTTTTTCTAGCATTATATTTATGCTTTATGCTTATATTTATGCTTTATGCAATATGTTTTTGTAGCTGTATTAGACAATAGATCAGGAAAATAGAAATTGGTGGGAAAGCAGTACAAGTGCCATATCAGACTAGCATTCACCGACTAAACACTGGATACAAGTCAATCTACAGGGATTAGATTTATAAATGTGTCCTAAACATAATTTATTGTCCCAAAAACATGAACAAAAATTCAAAGATGCTTTCATTTTTATGAGAGGTCACATGTTAATTCGCCTCTTGCAAATATAAACATATGATACTTTGAATATAATTGCTCTTTTCAACGATAACCTCGTTTTATTAATATCCATTTAAAGCATAACCTCGACATCCTTGTCGTGATAATTCTGTTGCTCCGTTTTTATTGTACTATGATTCACGTGATTAATCAGAAACTTGTACGACCTTGGGTCAATCTGTGTCTTGGAGTGGCAAATTGGCAAAACATCGCGCTTATCAGGCTTGTTTAGCGAAGGAAGCTGTGGTGAATCCCGATGCTTCGTGTTGTTAATTGGAGCTAATTGATTTGATTACTTGGCCTGCCTCGCTCTTGAAATTGGATTATGAATTATTTTTCAAATCAATTTCCCTGCCCATCTGTTAGATTTTTTTCGCTGCTTAAAATCTGGGTAGCAATTGCACATGCATGTGTATCATGTTTGTTTTGTTTTTGTACTTATTTTAAACAAAAATGTTGGAGAGCTGTTGCAGAAATGCAAAGTATGTACCTTGGTATGGTTTCTGATATGTTACAAAAATCCAAATATCCAAAACATTGAAGATTTGCCAGTCCAAGACACAGATTGACCCAAGGTCGTACAAGTCAAAGAAAAAGGAAAAAAAAACGTTGTGAAAAGGCGGTCGTGTTATTCCACTAAAGTAGATGAATGTTTATCACTGAAAATGTAGGTATTTATTTTAAATGAATAGGCTATTTTCATCCCTTTTCTTCTAAGAAAATCAGGGATATAGATAGGGATAATTGAATGATTGCCTAATTATCCATATCCTTTAAAACACAATATTTTTCTTATACAACAGATGTATCGATCATTAAATGGTGTCCAGTACTGGACAATATTGACTTTTCTCCAAATTGGCCATTTCTAGAATTGACGAAACCTAATTTTGCTCCAGTAGGGTATACGTTGTGCAATAGATATTTAAAGTCATGCACAAAACATACCTTCGCTTAATACGCACAAACTGTTGATATATTAAGTGATTCACTGCCATATCAACCGTTGAATGCTTATCGCGGTAGTTGATGAGTTAATAACCGGATATGGGAGTGAGAATGGTTTCTCAATTTGCCCATTTTATCTCACTTTTGCACGTTTTTTATTAGATAATGGAGAGTAGTTGTAGAAATGTAAACATATATAACCTGATATGGTTTCTGATATATTACAAGTATCAACATTTCCAAAACATTGAAAAATTGAAATGGCCAGTATGGTGAAAAGTCAGTATTGTTATTCCACTGAAGTAGGTGAACAAATGTCACTGGAAATGAAGGTGTTTATTTTAAAAAAATTTGCTATTTTCATCCCGTTTCTTCTAAAAAAAATCAGTGATATAGATAGGGATAATTTAATTATTGCCTATCCATATCCTTTGAAGCACAATCATTTTTACTAAATAAAAGATGTATCGATCATTAGATGGGGTCCGGTACTGGACAATATTGACTTTTCTCTCAATTGGCCATTTCTAGAATTGACAAAACCTAATTTTGCTCCAATAGAGTATAGGTTGTGCAACAGCTATTTAAAGTCTTTCAAAAAGCATACCTTTGCTTTCGCACAAACTGTTGATATATTAAGTGATATACTACCATATCAACTGTTGAATGCTTATCGCGGCAGTTGATGAGTTTAATGTNAAGAAAATTTTATGTGGAAAACGGATCAAAAAGGGTAGATCTCCCACAGAGTATATGAGTTTGTAGCCCTGAATTATGCAACTTTTGATTTTATGAACTCTCTCTGCACAGAGTTCGCAGAAACACACACACACACACACAAAGTAGTATGCTGGCTCTTGCCAATAGCAAATTTTATTGATTTACGCTGTGAGTTGTATTATACTGGTTGCGTATTCAATCCATTTTTGTACCTCATTCCATGCAGTGTATCACCCTCATAATCATTGACTTTTGCCATGTTGTAGCCACAGAACCAATAAAAAATCTGTCATAACTACTTTTTTTTAGGATTTTCATTTTAATTGTTACATGTAGCATTGGCAGCTCACTAGGCAATGACAGCTCATAGGGAATTTGAATCAATTCCCATTTTTTTAAACAAAAATTTTGTTTTCACTCTACTTCCACCGAAAGAAATATCAAAAGTATGGGGTTGTTCATATTTGTTCATGTTTTCTTTTTCAACTGAATAAGCCAACCTAATTTGAATTATATTATGAGAAAATTACCATCGCTTTATTTTACTATTTTACATTTTATTACACTTTTCTCCAATTTTGCTGCAAAGAAAGGAAACCCTATCTAAGTTTCTTAGTATTATCTTCAATATAAAGCTTAGAATGTCATAAACTGCCTCCGGCATCAGTATGGCTTTCCCTTATCGAGAGACCTCATACATTGTAACAGAACCTCCACTTCAGCCATAATCTAGCCCTCTACTGGCTGTCAACGGACAATGTTACACTGCCGCTAGATGATGTTCAGATAAGAATGGAAATAAAGTGTCTCCCGTTTCATGAAAACCATCCAATGTTTATCATACAAATTCCATTTGGCTTAGGAAATCTACTCCATATATATGAAGTTAGCTTGAGACAGCGAACTGTGCGTTGCAGATATTGGTAATTCCACCTGGGTTCGATACGGTAGCATGATGCGCTCGAGAGAGAAATCTGCTAGTTTAGTTGTTCTCTGTATCCTTTTTTTTATTTCCAGGGAGAAACATATTCAAATGTGTGTGAGAAAAGTATTACCGAATCTTTATTGTAGCGATCTGGTGGTTAAAACAAATGTTTACCAGTCAGAAGGTTGTGGGTTCCAATCCCGGCATGTTGAGAGTTTCTTTAAGCAAGAAATCTTCCATGCAAAACCTCGAGGAAGAACAGAGCCAATATGCTGGTCGGTTAAAATAGAGTGTTTCCTATTCCTTACTCTTTATTTATTTACTTATTTATTTTATTTATTACATTTTATTTTAACAGGGTATCCCCATCAGTAATCGCAGTACTGTTCTACCTGGGGGCCCTGTATAATACGAAATACATTATGTACACATTAACAAACACACAATTAATTGTGTACTATTCATTCATTTAATTTTGTCTGTTGATTTTTTGTAAGCCATAGTATTTTTGTTTAAGTTAACCTAATAGGATAACATACCTAACTCAGGTGAATTTAACGGGAACCTTCACTTTTCTTTAACCAGTTAAGTACTGGAAAGGCTGATTCTTGAATAAATCCTACATGAAATACAGATGTGAGGTTGAATAAAGGTTAAAGCTATCTTGGTTAGATGTGGAAGTAGCATTTGGTGTGGTTTGCCTATCTGACTCACCATAATCTGTAGAATATTTTAATTTCTATAGAGGAAAACATTAAAAATCTTAGTCCTGGGGCTTAGTGGTTGAGTCGCACACTTTCAATATTTAGAAGGTTCTGGATTCAAACCGTGGTAATGATGATGCTTTCCTAAGAGGTTTTCCAAACTGTAATGAAATACTCAAACCAAATAAACTGAATGGGTGCCTGCAATTTTTTTAACCAGTTGCCTACTGGAATTGTTTTTTTTTCCTATATCAAACCTATGAGTAGTGCTTAAATACATAACTGTTATCTTGGTTAGATGTGAATAGAGATTCTGTGCTATATGGCAAATTCAAATCATCAACAATATTTACCTTTGAAGAAGTAGATTTTTTATTGCAATGTAATTTTGTCATATGCAAAAACTCATTTCATTGATTTTTTTTATGATCAAGTTTGTAAAAGCTAAATCATGTTCAACATTAATTTGTCAAAATACTTGAGAGCTTTATATTTTAACTGCTTTTGCTCCTTTTGCATCACCTGTAGAACCTTTGGTTGTCATTGTTTAGTCAAAAGTTTGTTTGCTGAGAAACAGTATGCAGGAAATACAGTTCTAAAAAATCTATGAGAAAAATTATTTCAGAGCTGTAATACGTTTTTGACCAAGGTACTAAAACAATTATTAGGGATCTTGTTACAATTTCCTGTTGAAAAATAGCTCCCGTAATGTAATTTTTTAAGGATTATTTTGGTGATAGAACAGATTTCAATGATACATAGGGAACATAGATTGCCCATAAATTAATGACAGCCTTGACGATTTCTTAATGCATGTGTTTGTGTTTGTGCTCATTTCAATTTTCTTAGGGGCTATTTTTTCGAGGGTTTAGAGGGCTAATTGCCCTTGTCCCCCCCCTCCCCAGATTAGTATCCATTTTTGTTTGATGATCAAGCTAGAAAGTTAGAAACTAATTCCACCAAGTAAATCATTGACAGTACATCCATTCCATCTGGCCACTCTCGGCTATATCACATCAGGATATACGATCCCCTAACCATGTTTTCCATCGGAATTTTGCTTAGCAATTCCTACCACTCTCCCACAAAAGCATATTATGGATTACTAGTACGGCATCTCTTCCCGGCTGAACCTGACACTACGGTAAAAGCCAGCCCCGGATAACATTACCACAACCCCTGCCGCTGGTGCGAAGCGCGGCCAGTAAACCATCACGCTGGCATTGGATTGAGCTGTTGGTTGGGTATTTCACAATAAGAAGATAAGTCTTTGAAAGGTTTGTGATTAATTCTGCTGGGTGATAGATAGAATTTAATGATAGATAGAATTTATTCAATATTGTCGCCAACGGCCCACAAAGGGGTGCACACGCTATACTGCTGTGTGAAGTTACCCGGAGGCTATGAAAAAAATTCATAGGCTGTACCGGGTGGGACTCGAACCACATTGGATTCACAGAACCTTATCGCTAGGGCGCTCCGGTGGTCTAGTGGTTATGACACTGGTGTAGTCATCCAGAGGTCGTGGGTTCGAGTCCCGCCCGGTACAGCCTATGGATTTTTTTCATAGCCTCCGGGTAACTTCACACAGCACTAAAGCGTGTGCACCCCTTTGTGGGCCGTTGGCGACAATATTGAATAAGATAAGTCTGGCAAGGAATATTGCCATCTGTAGATCTTCCATTAGGGCATGTGATGTCATAACTTTGACTTTAATTAGACATTTATTTTATGAGGCCAATGATAAAGAGTTCGATTTTTTATCAGGCTCATTTAATCAAGTTTGATAAAACAGGAGATTTTACTTTACCAATTTCATATATTCATTTTACTTTACCAAAATTCCATTCATTTACATCAAGATATTTTGCCATTGATTTTATTAATCTGTAGTGGAAGATGCATGGTGTAGTGGTTCTGACTCTCGCCTTTCAACTAGAAGGTTGGCGGTTTGAATCCCACCCTTGGCGTGGCGTTAATTTGACTTAAACTTCTTTGATGAAACAACTTCACAAACATTGGCTGATATAGCATAAATTATATTCTGAAGGCTTCAAGCACTTGCTAGCACAATCATCAATGGGATTGAAATGAAACATGAGTTGAAAAAAAAATGTTTATCATTCCTTTTCATTTTCACTCCATGTTGTTAAAAATAGCTAATAAAATCTATTAGAATTAAATTGAAGCACAAAATACTGAAGCAATGAAAGTAAAGCTAAAATCCTTAGTGTGAAAGTGACTACATTCCTCTAAACCGAGCCAGAACCATCTCACAAAAGCTCTCTTAAATGAGCCATTGATTTTTAGCCAACATGCGCAGCTGCGCAGAAATGGTGCCAAAAATCAATATCATCATTTCATGCGCTCCTAACGCAGGTTTAGACTGGCGGGGCATGAAGGCCGGGCATGCTAGCCTCCGATAAAATGTCAGCATTGATTGTTTTTTGCACAAACGCATTATCTCCATCTCTTGTTTGGCCAGATTTTTTGTTTAACGATATGTCAATATTGCATTCCTTGATAGAGTAGAAAGTGTGAATTTTGTCTGATGACTCTATAGCGTTTGATATAAAGAGAAAGGATTGGCTAATAATTCTACTTTGACTGAATGATGTAGTCTATGTGCAAGCCTATCGTCTTACCCAAAGTTATTATCATTTTACTAGAGTTGCGAACCAGTAGGATTTTGTCTTATTTATTAAGATTTTTCATTGGCAATAGGACAATTTATAGAGAAAGATTATATTAGCGCATCTTTCTTCCTACCTATAGATTGTTCATCGTACAATATACATGTGTATTTAAGAAAGAGAAATTAATAAATTAATCTTAAATCCTTGAGATACAGTGTTGGAAAGTATAAGGACGGTAGGAAAAGGAATTTTACGGTGAAAATATTTTTTTTTCAGATATGTGAGATTGGCAGCTGTGCTTCACCAAATCCATTATCAAGTTTAGGGAATTGAGCATCTACATTGTTTAGAGTGTGCATACCTGAAAATCTTTCAACATACTTTAAATTTCTTGTTTGACAATATCTTGATGATCTCTGAGGGTAAAAATGATAGTATTGCTGAAATTCATCCAGGAAAAAATTGTTGAAACTATTCAGTAAGAAGACCTGAAATGTTGGCGAGCAATGTGAGTCTCATATGAGAAGATAGGTTTACAGTTTACCATGCACTTCCTGCAATCTCCTTTCTTTTTATTTAAACATTTTCTGCATTAAAACAAACAACGTTTGCACAAAGGTGTTTGTTTATTTGTGGGTTTACTGTTTTTGGGAAGATGCCCCCATGTTTAGTTATACGGCTCAAAAATATTTGAAACACATTTTTTGTCTTAAGAAAATCACCCAACCAAGATATTTTGCACCACTAACTCATTAAGTGCTACTGCACAAAGGAAATAAACATTGAAATGAAAGGATTACATGTTTGTTTGGTAAAAAGGAATATAATTACAAGTTCCAAGACAACAGAAATCGAAACTATTCGGTTCATATGTGGGCGATGGGGCAAATGTACTCATTTTTGCTTTTTCATGAATGTGGATATGGCAAAACATGTCATATCAACCGTAAGTTATCTCAATGTATATCTATCAAATTTAATTATGTATTAGAGCAAATTGAGAAAAACAACAAAAAATCAGGATCTAGATTATTTGTACCCCTTTTGCCTCTTCGACATGATTGATTTTTTGTTTTCATCTGGGTTTGGTATGATTGACTTATATATTTCAGCTGCTGAGGATTTGTCCTGCTTCAGTCTTTGTGCCCATGATGTACTGTATAAGCTTAAATTTTCACTGTGGTCTTATTTCCATGAATTTTGAGACCGTGAATAAATTCACTAAAATTTTCGCTCATTAGAATGCCTATAGACTTGCGTACAGTGAGTTTTGAAAATGTGAAAATGACAACTCCCCAATTTGTAAAAAGGTCTGAAATTCATTAAATCTGGTAACATTTACGCTCGAATATTGGCTTTTTGAGTAATGGACATGTTGTGATAGGTAGAAAGTGATGATGGGATGCTTTAATAATTATTGAGTATTTTCGTGGCATACATGTCACTGAAATGAAATAAGTATGAATGGAGGGCAAGGAGGGTTCATTTTAATAGAATGTTACTTCTGTGATGCTGTATTTCTTCTTGCACCTTTTTGTTTTTTCTGTTTAGAAATACAACATAGGAGATTGCTAACATCAGGCAAAAGATTATTTTTTTGTTTATTTCAAGATAGTTATTATAAACGTAACACTTGCCTAGTTAGTTTAAATTAGATTATTTCAAGAGTGCATACTCCTTCGTTATTTTTATCTGGAAAATTAAATGAAAACAATCCAATACAAGGACAACTTATGTCTGTCAATGAATACATGACATGTTGGAAAGCCATTATGTTATATTGTTTATGTTGACGAATGGAATTATCATGTCAATCTGTAATGTATCCATTGTCAGTATACTCTTCAAGTCATTTATGTTATGTGTTTATTTGTGCAGTTCATGTTCTGCCATACCTTATCACATGGACCTATTATCATGAGGAGACAACATTCTGTAGGTTCATGCCTGGACAAGTAACATGGGCTTTGGAGTAGAGGGAGAGAAGTTTGATGCGAGAGAACTTCATTTGCGAATTTGACCTGTGTATTGTGCTCTTCAAGTCATCAACATGTATGTTATGTGTTTGTTTGTGCAGTTTCATGTTCTGTCATAGCTCATATCCAGACACATTAGCCATGCAGTAGGGGCTACTGCGGGATTGAATCTTCAAACTTCATCTTTGCATTATGTGCATTTATCCCAGGCGCGAACCATGCTTTTCTTGATGCAAATGATTTCATGGGCTAATGACTTAATAATAGCAGGACACTATTGTTCTGAGACGTGAGCTCATAAAATCTTTTGTAATTTAAACCCTGGGTGTGCGAATGCATCCACATTCGTAATTTTTATCTAGAAAATAAAACCAACTCGATCCAAAGCGAGAACATCCTCCCTATGGAGGAAAAACTTATGTCTGTCAGTGAATACATGACATGTTAGAAAGCCATTATGTAGTAATGTTTATGCTGATGAAGAGAATTATCATGTCAATCTGCAATGTATCCATTGACAGGGTGCTCTTCAAGTCATATATGTTATGTGTTTGTTTGTGCAGTTTCATGTTCTGTCATAGCTCATATACAGACACATTAGCCATGCAGTCGGGGATGCTTCGGGATTGGATCTTCAACTTCATCTTTGTATTTTGTGCATTTATCCCATGGGCAAACCATGCTTTTCTCGCTACAAATGATTTCATGGGCTCACGACTATAAAGAATAACAGCAGGACACTATTATTCTGAGTCGTGAGCCTCTGAAATCTTTTGTTACTTAAATCCTGGGTGAGCGGATGCATCCTCATTTGATCCAAATGAAGGAGATCCATGAAAAGCATTAATTTAAAAATACATATTAATTTATAAAACCATTTCATTGATGTGTTGAACATAAATCCAATTACTTTTGATTATTTATCAATTTTTTATACTATTGTTTCACCTTCTTCCAATGGTATACTGGATCATCACAGAGTATGCAAAAATATATATTGTTTTCATTTTTCTTTTGAATGTACTGTGGGCTAACCAAACAGTAAACAGCACATACCGGTACAATGTTACGTTGCTACACCATGTTAGGGCAATGGCCTTGGACGATGACGCACAATGCATATAAATACATTCAAATCAATTCCTCCGATTTTATTTTTCCAATACAGACACGGGAGAACAACTAAACACTCCAACACTTCAGCGTTCGACGGAACCGACCACAACAGGACACTTTTGACGGTAAGTCTTTGATTGATTGATGATAGTTGACCTTCGGCTCGAGTTTTATTGGACGGGAATGAAATAAGATGACAAGTGAATCAAGATGGCCGCCCCAGACGGCTTGGAGTGCCGGTCATATATAAAGCTCCTGCCTTATTTACATAATAAGTACGTCGGACGATAGGGTTACATGCAAGGAATACCTCACACTTTGCGTTTACCTATAGAACACGATAGGATAGGGTTCCACTTGGTTGTTTCCCTCTTTAGTAAGCGTAAAGAAGAATGTTTTGACATTCGATTAAAGTTGAAATAAAGTTTTGGTAAAGACTAAAGAATGTAACTTTTAAAGAATGGTTATCATGACATAAATATATCTTACGCACATTTTGAGACCATAGAGTAACTTTTTAAATGAAAGCATTTTCTTTGAGAAGAAAAAAAAAAAATTGAATTTGACAGTTAAATCATATTTAGCGCCCTCTCTTGGTTGAAACAAAACAATATTTTGTTTATTATCGGGCTTATGCTGGCTTAGATACGAGATTTGACAAAAAAATAGTTTAATGTATTCACAAAAATTCAGTGAATTTGCTAAAATCCATGTATTCTAAAATATTAGCTTTTACAGTAATTTATCATCAAAACTAGTTCACATTCATAGTCAAACAACCAGATCGCATTCTCTTGCATACATCCGTGGCTTTACGCATTTGTATGTCACATGTTGTCATTGCATTGTGCGTCTGATGCGATATGCATTATGGATATTGATATCTTCATTGTATGCAATGACATTACCTTTTCACCCCGAGGCAAGCATTTCTATGGATTGGAATTCCTGCGTGGAGTGGAAAAACAGACCAGCTATTTGTGAATCCTAATCCTGGTTAACCTTTTTGGCACCGGGTTAGCGAACATCTGGGGGCAATTGCTCGAAATGGTCTTAGTTATCCCCTTCTTGCTAAGGCGTCTTGACTTCTTGTGCCATCCTCGTAACATAGACAATAGCGTCAATACGACTATGTTAAGTGTGTGACGCAAGAACTTAAGACACCTTAGCATGAAGAGGATAGCAAAGACCATTTCGAGCAATCGGCCCCTGGGTCCCAAATTGCACTTCATGCTAAGGCGTCGTAATTTCTTGTGCCACCCTCTTAACATTGTCGTATCAGTGCTAATGTCTATGTTACGATGGTGGCATAAGAATTCGATACGACTTAGCAAGAAGAGGATAGCTAAGACCATTTCGAGCAATCGTCCCCAGGGTCCCAAATAGATGACTTCTATATCTCATTTCCCATTCACTCTTATACCAAGACCTAATGGATAAACAAATCGCCGTTTTTTTTCTAGATAATTAATCAGGTCAATAAAGATTGACCAGGAAACAGTCAGTGTGCCTTATCAGACATTGAATCAATGTGAATGGGATGTCAGATTGCATCACAATTCACAATCTTTTTTATTTTTATGTCTATTTTATTGTTCTGGTAATGGGAGCATTGGCAAACGGCCTTTTTTCGACCATTAATGTGTGTTCTGCACATGTGACGGGCATACATCGCCAGTATTGGAGTGAAAGGCCAGTAATCCCCTTTCTGAGAATGTGAGCTTCGTTTTTGGAATCGCAGAACAAAACCTGATATTTTCCTGGTGAAATGCCAACCTCATTTGCAACTCCTTCTTGTACAGAAGCCTGCTGCTTCTGAACGGTTAACGTTATTATATTTTACTCGTGAAAACATGCTTAAGTCCAGGTAATAATTTTGCCAGGCATTTTTAGCACACTACAGAGTGGATACCTGGGCAATATGAATTGCATGCATTATTGATGTAGAGTCATGCATATATTTTCAATGGCTATAAATAAACTACTGTATAAGCTGAAATTTTCGCGGTGGTTTTATTTTCACTAATTTCATGGTTAAGGTCCCACGAAAATTTCCACTCTATATGATGCACATTCATTTGTGAACAAATACTTTCAAAAACGTGAAAATAACAACACGCCAATGTGTCAAACTGGTCAGAACTCGCGAAAATATCTGTACGCCAAAATATTACCTTATACAGTATATGTTGTTTTAATGGAAAGTGGCTCCATTCTAACTCTTACAGGCCCAAGATAGCAATTTGACAGCCTCATAAGAAATGCCGGGAACCCACTAGATTCATAAAGGTTAACAACTACCTTGAAGAGAAGTTTGATTGCGCAAACAGTTACATTAGGTTTAATTCCGAGACTTGAACATGTAGGCGGGGGGCACTTGACGTTATGGGGATATGTGCCACTTAACGTTTCGGCAGAATGACAAACACTTTCGGATACTCCCACGATCCGTCATGCAGTAAGTTGGCTTGTTACGATGCGCTACCTTTCCTGAAGGACTGTATTGTTGTTTAATCTACCCCGAAAATACAGTATTTACCCGTAAAGAAATCTTCAGATTGAAGCTGTATGTTTATTTACCTTATCTTTACGCATTTCTTAGTGAATGATGCTCATTTAACCAGATTGTTGCTTTGTATTTATTCAACTTCTGATGCAGTACGTTGGCTGGTTACGATGCGCTACCTTACCTGGAAGACTGTATTGTTGTTTAATCTACCCCAGAAATAAAGTATTTACCCCTAAAGACATCTGCAGATTGAACCTGCATGTTTATTTACCTAATCTTTATGTATTTCCACTGAATTATGTTCATTTAATTGGATTGTTGCTTTGAAGTTTTGATTACAATATTGTATCATCATTCATTTCTAGTCCAAATTTAAAATGCAGACTTTTGAGCATTCTTTAGTTGATCAGGGGGAGGGGGGGAAATTTAAATGCAGCTATGCCATTTACTTATAAATAGCATACTTTTAGGTATATCTATATGATGTTCTTATAACTGTTTTAAAATGATCTTTTTGCTTATATGCATTTTTTATGATTACTCGGAAATTTTGGAGGTAATGGGTAAAGTAAGACATTTTCTAAAAGCTAGATTCTTGCTCTATAAGATATTACCGCTTGGACTTCTCCTATATGTGGCTCATTTGATATCCATTCTGATGGATTCAATGCTATTAACATCAATACAACATCAATGGTATTCAAAAATACCTTTGCAACATCAGCACCACCAGAGCAAAAATCTATTTTCAAATGATATAGGTTCATGATAAGCGAGTACTTCTGGACGTAAATAGTGCATCATTATTTATTCAAGCAAAGGAATAGGGCAGTTTGTGATGGGATTATATGCAATGCGGCCAACATGTGGTGTTCTAGTTCTCGCCAAGCACAAACCAACGATCTTCGGAGAAAGGACACGATTCAAGAATTTGGCATCCTCCATCTTCTTCCTGGAGAAGACTCGATGCGTAAAATTCAAGTGCATCGGCCTAGCAAATTGGAAGTGAGCTGAACGCGACGTGGCTGTGCATGGACGCGGCAAAGCGCCGAGAAGGGGAAAGCGACGATGCATGCTAGTTAGGCCCGTCGCTTAGTGGAAATTAATTTAGCCTCATCGTCATCTTCCATTCATATTCACACCTGGAGAGGTTTGGGATGCGTGGAGCGGAAAGTAAAACTCTTGCGCCTTCTGTCACTTCCCGGTACCGATCACCTCCTGTGAACGTGTTTAAATTGGAGTGTAAGTGTTGTAAGAAGGTGAATTTAATTTAGCAAACGCAAGCATGTGCTGCGGAATTGTTTCCTTGAATGAGCATCGAGTAGAATCTCGTGGGAGGAATTGAAAGTGACTAAGCGTTAGTACAGTAAACATCATCAGTTATTAGTTACAGGTACATATATTACAGAGATGCCAACTGTTCCGGAATTTGCATGAGGATAAAAATGTTAATGTTGTTAGAGCACCGTATGGGAAAAGCAACATATTTGAAACAATACTGCTCCAATTATTATTACTGTTATTATTATCATTATCATCAGAAGTCGTGGAGCGGAAAGTAAAACTCTTGCGCCTTCTGTCACTCCGCTGTACCAATCACCTCCTGTGGACATGTTAAAATGGGAGTGTAAGTGTTGTAAGAAGGTGAATTTAATTTAGCAAATGCAAGCATGTGCAGCGGAATTGTTTCCTTGAATGAGTTTCGAGTGGAATCTCTCAGGAGGAATGGAAAGTGATGAAGCGCTAGTGCAGTAAACATAATCAGTTATTAGTTACAATGGGTGACTTCAAGTACGGTGTTGAACGCTGGTGTTGGTGTTGCAGCAAAACCAACACCAGCCTCAACACCAAATTTAAAGTCTGTCGGTGTTTGGGGTAGACCTCGCAAGATTCTGACGTTTTTCCGGTCGTTTCTGTATCACTTCTTTAAACTGACTAACGTTGTTGGAGCTCGGTTTACGGACCGTTTTGCTCTATCAACACCAACACCGAACACCGTACTTGAAGTCACCAATTGTTGTTAGGTGGTTAGATTTGGTCTGTATTTATACAACCATTCATTGCTAGTCTCTTGATCCCTCTTTAATTTTAATAATATGTAGTGTGTACACTTATACCAAGGAAAATTATTGTTTCACTGTCCACCTCATTCCAATGAAAATGGCTTTCTCTTAGTTAATTCTTGTTTTTTCTTCTTTTTTATATCTTTTAATTTTTTTCTCACTTTTCATAACAGTGAATTTAAGTTAGCAAAAATGGAAGCATATAGTGAGCACTTTTCAGTCACATAAGCTTTCTCTAAATTATGTTTGAAATAACGTAGTCCAAACTCTTGCGAAAAGAAAATAATTCTGTGACTAACCATATGGAAATTGCTTGACCAGAATTTTTATTATTTTTAAAAGTAGGGTAAAAGGGAATCAAAGGAACCATGACAAATTCATGGTATTTTTGCATTTGTACAATAAGTCTTGTATTCTACATGAAATATGGTTAAAAAGACAACTTCATGTTAAAAACTCACTTGGGGTTAGTTATAGATTCTGAATTTTTATCTGCATTTTTCCTATAACAGACTATGCCGTGAAGGTCTTTTAAGATTTCTGTGTAGCCAAAAATAATTCTAAGAAAGAGGCAATACTTTCTCTTAGACCCGAAACCCAAATTGTCTGAAATCTGAAAATATTGACCCCTGCAGACATTTGCCAAAGTCAGTGGAGAAAATGATCTACAACCTTTGGAGAAAAGATGGCGTCCATGGTTTTTGTGAAACCTGTCCCAAAATGCCTCTGCATACCCAAGAAAATGCAATCAATGAGTGTTTTCCTGCCCCCATAAACCTATTTGATTGCGATGATGTTTCGGTTTAAAGTTCAATCTATCCCAGGTCGATAACAGGAAATTAAGAGCCAAAACAGACACAGAGTTGGCGAGTTGTGGGATTGAAATGAATGCTGCCCAACAAAAGCGGGTGTCTAGACCAAAAATGCAATCAATGGCGATGTTTTTTCTGCTCTTTCACAAATTCGTGAGAGGAATTCGTAACAGTGTGATTCAGGAGCGGCAAAAATGTCAAAGAAATTTCCCATCATGCAATGTTAGCAGAAGGAAATGAGGGATTATGGAGTGCTAAAAACAAACTCAGAGGAAAGAATAAATCTTGATCTTGCCGATAAGCATTATTACATCAGCGTTAAGCAGATTTGAATGAATTATTTTAGTAAAGTGGATCAACTCATCCAAGAGTGGATGTGTTTGATCAAGAGACAATGTTAACAGTAATGCTTACAAAAAAAGCTCTCAAAAATGTAATTTATATGTAAATAGGATTACGACATGCATTTTACCCTGAAGGCACTGTTGCATATCTCATTGCGGAATGTAGTGGGACATATCATTTGAAAGAAGATAATGTAACTATGTGGAATTATTACCAAGCGATTCAAGTTCGTATTTGATTATAAATCATTTGCGTATGACATGTGTGTTACACACTTTTTTTTTTAAAGAGAAGCCGATCTGCTAAGAGAGCACTGAGAGCATCCAACTTTTTAGACATTTTGAAATTCTTTCATCAAATGCAACACTTTCAATTCATCTCAAAAAATATATTTAGTTAAGTTTTTTTTTCTAGCATTATATTTATGCTTTATGCTTATATTTATGCTTTATGCAATATGTTTTTTGTAGCTGTATTAGACAATAGATCAGGAAAATAGAAATTGGTGGGAAAACAGTACAAGTGCCATATCAGACTAGCATTCACCGACTAAACACTGGATACAAGTCAATCTACAGGGATTAGATTTATAAATGTGTCCTAAACATAATTTATTGTCCCAAAAACATGAACAAAAATTCAAAGATGCTTTCATTTTTATGAGAGGTCACATGTTAATTCGCCTCTTGCAAATATAAACATATGATACTTTGAATATAATTGCTCTTTTCAACGATAACCTCGTTTTATTAATATCCATTTAAAGCATAACCTAGACATCCTTGTCGTGATAATTCTGTTGCTCCATTTTTATTGTACTATGATTCACGTGATTAATCAGAAACTTGTACAACCTTGGGTCAATCTGTGTCTTAGAGTGGCAAATTGGCAAAACATCGCGCTTATCAGGCTTGTTTAGTGAAGGAAGCTGTGCGTGAATCCCGATGCTTCGTGTTGTTAATTGGAGCTAATTGATTTTATTACTTGGCCTGCCTCGCTCTTGAAATTGGATTATGAATTATTTTTCAAATCAATTTCCCTGCCCATCTGTTAGGTTTTTATTGCTGCAAAAAATATGGGTAGCAATTACACATGCTTGTGTATCATGTTTGTTGTGTTTTTGTACGTATTTTTCAAAGTGATGGAGAGCTGTTGCAGAAATGCAAGCATTTAGGTATGAACCCTGTTAGATTTCTGATATGTTATGAAGATTGAAATATCCAAAACATCAAAAAGATTTAAATGGCCAGTATGGTGAAAAGTCAGTATTGTTATTCCACTGAAGTAGGTGAACAAATGTCACTGGAAATGAAGGTGTTTATTTTAAAAAAATTTGCTATTTTCATCCCTTTTCTTCTAAAAAATCAGTGATATAGATAGGGATAATTGAATGATTGTGTATCCATATCCTTTGAAATGCAATATTTTTCCTACATAACAGATGTATTGATCATTTGATGGTGTCCAGTAGTGGACAATATTGACTTTTCTCTAAATTGGCCATTTCTAGAATTGACAAAACCTAATTTTGCTCCAATAGAGTATAGGTTGTGCAACAGCTATTTAAAGTCTTTCAAAAAGCATACCTTTGCTTTCGCACAAACTGTTGATATATTAAGTGATATACTACCATATCAACTGTTGAATGCTTATCGCGGCAGTTGATGAGTTTAATGTCTGGAAATGCGAAGTGAGAATGGTTTCTCAATTTGCCCATTTTTGCCCACTTTTGCACTTTTTTTATTAGATAATGGAGAGTAGTTGTAGAAATGTGAACATATAAGTATTTAACCTGTTATGGTTTCTGATATATTACAAGTATTAAAATTCCCAAAACATCAAAAAAATCAAAATGGCCAGCATGGTGAAAAGTCAGTAGTCTAATTTCACGGAAGTAGGTGAACTTAGGTCACTGAAAATGTAGGTGCTTATTTTAAATAAATACGCTATTTTCATCCCTTTTCTTCTAAAAAAAAATTAGGGATATAGATAGGGATAATTGAATAATTGCCTATCCATATCCTTTGAAACACAATTATTTTTTAATATAACAGATGTATCGATCATTAGATGGTGTCCAGTACTGGACAATATTGACTTTTCTCCAAATTGGCCATTTCTAGAATTGGCAAGACCTAATTTAACTCCAATAGCAAATATGTTGTGCAATAGCTATTTAAAGTCTTGCACAAAACATACCTTCACTTGCACACAAACTGTTGATTTATTAAGTGATATGCTACCATATCAACTGTTGAATGCTTATCGCGGCAGTTGATGAGTTAATAACCGGACACAGGGGTGAGAATGGTTTCGCAATTTGCCCATGGCATTCCAAAACACTATCTCCCTTGCGAGACAAACCTTGTGTGCGCGAGAGATTGGACAAAACGAAGGAGATATCAAATTATCCATTAAGTTGAATTGAGACGATACTCTTCCAACCAGTCAAAAGGTCATAATGGCGGTAGAAATTGGAAGAGTAAAGCATATAGATGGGGAGATGATAAATAGAGAATGTAGGATTTAGGAGACAGAGATAAAAATACATATAGAAAAGAAGTAAGAGAGAGAAAAAGAGAGAGAGGAGGGGATATGATACAGTTATATATAAATCAGAAGAAATACATATAGAAACAGATAGAATAAAAGAAAGAGAGAGAATGACAAAAATAAATGTTTGTGTGTATGTGAGAGTGAGAGTAGGGGACAGGGAATGGGGATGATAGAGATATTAACATAAACAGGAAAGAGTTAGATAGATGGTGGGGGTGAGAAGTTATAGAGTGAAGATGAAGAAAAGATAAAGAAACAGAGAAAAACTAAAGAAGGAGCAATTAATAACAACAGATATTAGATAAGATAGAGATATATGAGAGGGAAAAAAGAGTGAAAGAGATAAATAAAGAGATAGAGAGCTAGGGGCATATGTAAGAAGAGAGAGAGATAGAACAATAAATGTGTCTAAGATAGCGACAAGAAACTGTGGAATGATACAGTGAGGGAAGATCAAACATGGCATCGGCAGCACATTCAGATGAAAACAAAGAGAAAAGGGCTGCGAAAGATTTTAAAATAAAAGAGAGTTATAATAGGAAAGGAGAGACATAATGCTCCGAGTACTACATCTGGAGTGTTTTTTCGTCGTTGGGACAAAAAGAAGTTGAGAGATATTTTACGAAGAAAGAAAAACACTACAGAAAATGCTCCAGGTGGAAAGGGATGTATTATGGGATATCTATACGAGTCGCCATAACACAGGTCTTTGCATTAGTTTTTAATTTCAGTCCCTTGGTATTTTATTCCATCTCAAACAAAAAGGTTGAGCTATTGTAGAATACATTCCAATGAAAAATAAGCTTTTTCACCTTTTCTGCCATTTTATGATAAGAGTAGATGTAGTAATACTACTAATAGTAGTGCTCCAGGCCAAAATGGATGTATTATGGGACATCTATACCAGTGGCCATAACACAGGTCCATGCATTAGTCTTCAATTTCAGTCCCTTGGTATTTTACATCTACAACAGAAAGGTTGGACTATTTAAGCAGACATACCAGCCAAGAATATGATTTTTCATCTTTTCATCCATGTTATGATAAGAGAAGATGTATTAATACTAATAATAATAGTGCTCCAGGTCGAATTGGATGTATTATGGGACATCTACACCAGTGGCCATAACACTGGTCCATACATTAGTCTTCCATTTCAGTCCCTTGGTATTTTACTTCTACTTAATCTCAAACAGAAAGGTTAGCGTACATGCCAACAAAGAATATGAATCTTTATCTGTTCTATCATTTCATAATAATAGTAGTAATAATGTACTAACACAAAGCTTTTATAGCACATTATCACTGCCATTGTATTTTGGATAGGTGGATGTTCCGCTAAAGATAATTAAAGATCTCCATAAATTGCCCTGTGTTAAAATACTTTGGAAATAATTAGCATTTTCCTACTAAAACAATAAATTACTCATACTGTGTATATGTGAACACCAACTGAAAAACCCATTCTTGATATTGGTAATGGTCTTGAGAACCACTTTGATCCTGCAGCAACTGTTCTTCAATTTTCAAAAATAGGTAATTGGCAAGCAAAATTTTGAAATTTCCCATTTTATTCTGAATAGAAGTTATTAGTACATACTTTCTGATAATATAAATTTATCTGATTAGGTATAAACTCTGACTGAGTTCGCAATTCATTTTAATTTTGTCATCAATGATACTATTGTTAGCACCTACGAATGTTACCTAAAGAGAAGCGCTCCTAATGTTATTGAAATTATTAGTATTGACCTACTAGAACTATAAATTACTATGACAGCGAATTAAGACACTGACTGAAAACCCAATTCATTACCGGTTTATTTCTGCCAGCAATAATACAGTTGTTAGCCACTACGAGCATTACCTGTAGGGGAGTGCTTATGAATTGTCTTGAAATAGAGCAAATTGGCAAGCGAACTTTGATCGATCATTCTTTAGATGAAATTCATTTGTTTCATTGTACCCCTCGCATGCCATAAGACAGAAACTAGTGGAGAAATTAATGATAAATTGGATGTTGTAGGATATGCTATGATTTTTCATATTTATATTTGATCATCAGCCACTATTGTAATTTTTCAAAGGAATTGAAATTGCTACTGTTTTAAATTCATTATATACATGATAAATAGTCAGTGTCACAAATTTCTACATTTTTTAAACTTGTAAGAGATGAGATACAAACAATCCTAACTGTTCGATATACAAAGCATGGCTGAAATTCTGGGCATGCGTATAAAAGCTGAAATAAAAATATGACAAATTTGAAATCTATAGAGAGCTAAGAGGCTATATAACAAAGCTAGATAACCGTAGAAGGCTATACCGCGCTTAAAATGCGTGTGGCTTGTGTTAAAAAAAGGCCGAGCATAAACTTTGGTGACTATAGATCTCTGTCCTCGATTCTACTGTATCAAACCCATTCCATTGTACATGCTTGGAGAAAATCAATTATATTACAAACAGACTTAACTTCATTAAATGATTTAGGAATAAAATGAATCAACTCAACATTAAATGATGGAAAAAATCATTTGTACAGCCTTTTCTAAGTATATTAACTTTAACCCATTGACTACTGAAATCCGTAATTCCCATAGACTTTGTGTAGGGACTATAACCGGATCCAGTAATCAATGGAAAAAAGGAAAGGATGTAGTTTAGAGGCGTGTGTCATTCAATTCTGAATATTTACGCCAGAAGAAGAAGAGAGAAAGAGGATCGCCATCTTAACGTCTCCATCCGAAAGACGGTATGCGACCAGGCTTCGAACCCACAGGCAGAAACTAACCCAAGTCTAATGACTATCCCAAACAGCTTGATTCCAGGCGCACGCCACGGCGCCTCAGTCTCCTATATATCTGCATGTCTCCTAAGTATCACTTTAACATATATACATTGTACTCACTAAATGTGAACAGACTGTTGGATAGGACACAAATTTAGAATTTCATAGTTTTACTTTCTCATTTATTTCCCAGTAAAGCTCTTCCCCTATCAACCATTCCCCCATCTTTACCAACCTGTTTGAAAATATGGGAAATTGATGGTGGAGAAAAACATCATTGATGCAGATTTTGTGACATGGCTACCTCGGCAAAGGTTTGCATAGCTCGGCTGAAATATGTAATTGAGAGCTGTTATCACATAATCATCGGGAGATAGTCGATGGAGATTTGTTGGTATAGTATCACTGAACGCCATCAAAGCAGGTTACGGGTAGTGTGCTTTATCCTCTTGTAGCGTACATCGGCGAGCCTGGTGTTGGTTTATCTGATATTCGGAGTATTAAAGGAAGATTATGCAAAGTCTTGCTGAAAGAGATTGTTACTAATTCTTGCCTAAAATTTCTCGGGTTTTTGTATGATATACATGCAGTAAAACTAAACGGTAAAAAAAAATGATATTCAGAGTATTAAAGGAAGATTATGCAAAGTCTTGTTGAAAGAGATTGTTACTAATTCTTGCCTAAAATTTCTCGGGTTTTTGTATGATATACATGCAGTAAAACTAAACGGTAAAAAAAAATGATATTCAGAGTATTAAAGGAAGATTATGCAAAATCTTGCCCTAAGTAATGGTTACGACTAGTAATTTTAACCTAAAATCTGTCAGGTTTTTATATCATATACATACAGTAAAACTAAACATTAAAAAAACACTGATATTCAGAGTATTATAGAAAGATTATGCAAAATCTTGTCTAGAGCATGTGTAACTACATATAATCCATTGGTTTCAATGTACAGAATTCTAACTTTACAGATTAGTTAGTAAGAATCATTACATATTTCTACATTATGCATGTTACACTGTACCTACTATGCTTTATGGTGCTCAAATATAATAGTTGAGATCATATCAAAGTCGGGAATTTTATCAATGTAGTAAGAATTATCCATGGAACATCACTCTAAAAACTATTTAAATATTTCCTTAGGAGATTTGATATTTCCTGTGGGCTTCAGGGAGTTCATTTAACCCATTGACTTCTGTATTCTCTAATTCCCATAGACTTAGTGCAGGGACCACCTGGTTTCAGTTATCAATGGGTTAATGGTATATGCAGATTTAGTGCCCTCCTAGAATGCTCCAAAAGGAGTGGAAAATTTCTGTGGTGTATGCTGAAATCCAATGTCTGAAATAATAATAATAACTTTTTGTTATGCAGTTTCTGTAAGTCCAACAGTTGAGGAAGTGAATTTGCTAACCCGGATAAATAGAAAAAATTATTATTATTATTTGTACAATATTATCATTAATGAACAAAAATATGTGTTGCATCATACACAAAATGACCATGAATTGTCATATTTAATGTCTATCTGGCTAATGCACTACCACACATTTCTTCTTTCCTAACAAACAAATTAAGAAAAAAAAGGACATACTAATGGTGCTCTCCCTAGCTCACTCACTATGTGCTCATGTCTTTCATTGAATATCACCATTCAATATAAGTGCGTCAGAAATACGTAATGGGAGAGTTTGCCACATGAACGAGATATCAATTCTGGTTTATTTTGTAACCCGAATTTGCGCTGGAATTGGGTTACATCAACACGTGCCTGATCCCAAAAATATTGACATTTCATTCAGTATGTCGCAGATTACACTGCAAATAGTATATTGTTTCATATTTTTCAATCACGGCTGGTGTCAATAGATGGATACGTGTTTGGAGTAATAATGTTCTGGAACTCAAATGCTAAAAATGATACATGTCTAATATATCTTTCCTCATATAGGAAAAAAGGATTTTGTTATCGTACTAGTTACCCAACTGTTCTAGTTTGGATGATAAAAGCTAATGAACCATATGTATCATTAAAAAAAAATCCATTTTCCTCTTTGTTTGTGTAGTAATGGATTTAATCTTTTCATCCACTGTTAGGTCACTGCGATGCATTGAGTTGCCAATTTATTTCAATTTTAAAACCCATTGTGATATTTGAGAAATTTATTGAATATGTTTTTTTGAGGTGTAAGTGGTGGTAAAACTTGAAAAATCACATCTTATAATTTTTCAAAGATTTATACATTAAAAAAAAAGTTATTTCAAAAGTTCTCAAACATATGTTGTCCTATTACTGTATTAGGTAATATCTTATCCTTATTTTTGTGATTTCAGACCAGTTTAACACATTGCCATGTTGTTAGATCTTTACATATTTGACAATGTTTGTACACATATGAATGAGCATCATACAGAGTGGAAATCTTCTCCGAGACCAAGACTGGAATTCACTAAAATAAAATCACCATGAAAAATTTTAGCTTATACAGGATTTGTACATCTTGGAAATCATGTATGGACCATTAGACAGTGGGTAGTTTTTCCATGGCAAAGTGATTTCAGAACTTCAGATTTTTTCCTGTGAAATGCGGTTATATGGGTTATTGGGTGAAATGATTTAGAAGTGGGACACAGAATTCCACTATTACGGCATTAAATCCTGGTGATGTCATCACCTGTTCTAAAAAAAGGTGTTTCCATTTTCAGGTCGGGGGGAACGCAGTTCATGTTTGAAGCACCATTAGGTCGTTGAATGACAGCAATGCCAATTTGGGCGACGTCTAACCAATGGAGCTTGAGAGAGATTTTAAGTTTTGGTGAACGAATTAATGTGTGTGCATAGGGATACTATTCCCTGTTCTGCGCTGCTGGGGAGACGGGCAGGAGGGGCTGATGGGGACGAGGAGGTGGTTTAAATAACTCCGCTGATGCTTCTTGCCGTTTCTCAGCCATAACAAGGAACTGACTAGGATAAACACCAACTTCCGTACGGCTATTTCGAGGGATGGGACTGAGGCATCAAGATTTGTCTTGAGAAATCATCTTCGACAGGTCGAGATTGCCGGGAAGAAATTCAAAGATACCTCGAAGCATAGCGATGGGCTTGTTTATCACTTTATTCCTTGTCATGGTTTATTTGTCATGATAAGGAAGATAGCTTTATCCGGTATCTGGCATATGTGACCTAACATTTAAAAAAGAACCACAACTTGACAATGATTGATGTGGAGTTTTAAGTATATCTGGATTTAGAGATATATGAGCCTTTCAGTTTTAATGTAAAATTTTTCGGGTTTTATCTCAGAAAGATTGCGCTCGATGCATGTAATAGACTACTTTTGAGATATAATCAAATTTTATGCATGCTTCTTTATCAAATGTTCAATGAGAAAATATTTGTTTACTTGAGAACAAATAATCATATTTCATATTCAATTTGCAAAATCATTCATTCTTATTTTCTTATTGCTAGGTTGTGGATGGTTTTGACATATAGGAAATGAAGTCTTTTAGTAACGGGATGAATTTGTCACTTATTAATTACATGCGGATTGAGAAAACCACCTCGGGATTTCATGACAACTTAACACACGATCTAGAGATCTAAAATCACTTTAGAATGTTAAATATGACCTTTAAAGAGCTGCTACAAGTCTGGAAAAGGCTCGTACGTCAGAATAATCACTTCAAGTCGTGTATGCATCAAATGAATAATGTTTGTAGAGGAGGAATTAATGTGTTTGCCTAAGGTATCCCCATCTCCTCCCCGAACGAGACCAATCATGGCATGTCTCCACTTCCGCTTCGGAACTTACCAACTACGAACATATTTAAGATTCTCTACCCCGAGAGATAAGATAGTCTTACAGGATGTTTTGCTTTCGTACAACTCCCATTTATAGAGTGACTAGTTTCTTTGGAAAACCTTTGTATGAACTTGGTGAATGAAAGTAGCCCACACATTTTATCCAGTAATAGAACACTGTTTGGATTCTTTAATGTGTATGCTGAGGGAATAACAAAATGCCTAGACTTCCATTTTGTTTTCACCGATTGCATTCTGCTTATGGTCCTCAATGTTTTTAGAAGAGGAAAATCTTAGTTAATGAAGACCTTTGTCAAGATTGTTGCTGCATATAGTGTAGTGCCAATACCTTAACTGAACTTTAGTCTTTGCTCTCTCTTAATGACCATAATCATTGCCCTTCTTTAGCCCTAATCCTAGTGGAGCTTGATGCCCATTGCATGAATTATGATTTACAAAATCGAATGACCTATTATAAAGTGCTGAGAAAAATTCAATTTGAACTTGAACTTGAACCTTGGAATCAGTTTGCAGTTTATTACTGCAGCTTAGGATTACAGCAATAATGCTCAGTTGCTAATTGGTTAATTGCATGAGAGGTCAAAGGATTGTATTTCATGCACAAAATTCACCTCCTTTTTTAGTATTGCCCAACTGCAGTGTATCCATGCCAGCCTTCAGTGAACACTTATTGAAATGCAATACAAATTAGGGGNTTTTTTATTAGATAATGGAGAGTAGTTGTAGAAATGTGAACATATAAGTATTTAACCTGTTATGGTTTCTGATATATTACAAGTATTAAAATTCCCAAAACATCAAAAAAATCAAAATGGCCAGCATGGTGAAAAGTCAGTAGTCTAATTTCACAGAAGTAGGTGAACTTAGGTCACTGAAAATGTAGGTGCTTATTTTAAATAAATAGGCTATTTTCATCCCTTTTCTTCTAAAAAAAAATAGGGATATAGATAGGGATAATTGAATAATTGCCTATCCATATCCTTTGAAACACAATATTTTTTTTTATATAACAGATGTATCGATCATTAGATGGTGTCCAGTACTGGACAATATTGACTTTTCTCCAAATTGGCCATTTCTAGAATTGGCAAGACCTATTTTAACTCCAATAGCAAATATGTTGTGCAATAGCTATTTAAAGTCTTGCACAAAACATACCTTCACTTGCGCACAAACTGTTGATTTATTAAGTGATATGCTACCATATCAACTGTTGAATGCTTATCGCGGCAGTTGATGAGTTAATAACCGGACACAGGGGTGAGAATGGTTTCGCAATTTGCCCATGGCATTCCAAAACACTATCTCCCTTGCGAGACAAACCTTGTGTGCGCGAGAGATTGGACAAAACGAAGGAGATATCAAATTATCCATTAAGTTGAATTGAGACGATACTCTTCCAACCAGTCAAAAGGTCATAATGGCGGTAGAAATTGGAAGAGTAAAGCATATAGATGGGGAGATGATAAATAGAGAGTGTAGG
>BQKZ01004170.1:27404-50801 GCA_036244855.1 Temnopleurus reevesii
CTACAGGGGTGCGTGGGAATGCGCAACGCAGATGTTCAAGAAAGAGGGCATGATGGCGTTCTACAAAGGGTAAGTCCGTTTCATTGGTTTTGTTCCTTTTGAAAGATGGAAGGGGGTGTTACTACAAAGTTGCAATCAATTGCAAGTTTCAGTTGATGGGCAAGCGCTAATGAAAACCATTGTTTCATAAGCGTCTTGTCAAAGGCATAGACAGTGCATGAATCAAAATACAATTTGCAGTTAATTTTCCATCAATTGCAACTTTGCAGCGACACCCCTGAAGTTCATCATTATAGAGTCAACCACAACTCACATACAGGCCTCCTGAATTTTGCTAGAAAATTGCTATCAATTACCAGATCCAGTGAAAAATCTTTTGTTTCATGTGCGGCTTGTGTGATGTGCAAATTGTGCAAGAGAGGAAATGTATCTTAAAATTTGTAATTTATTTGAAGGTGATTTGTAATTGAATCTAGCTTTCTAGCAAAGGACCTAATTTACCAATGAATCTTGTTTGAAGTGACATATTGAAGTGTTTTTGAAGTTCAGGAAAATGTTACATTCTGCCTATAACAGGGAGCTTGCTGGGGCCGTAAATATTCACAATTTAATAAGAAATGCCTTTAAACCTAAATTCTTGTACTGGTTCAATATGTTTCTGGTTAGTACTGGATGTTGTACACGATATGACATGCTCATTGCTTCAGTGAGGAATAAAGTTCGGTGGAAAAAAAAAACAACAGTCGGGGATTGAAGTACAAAAGGCAAAATAATTTTTTTTTTTAATTGTTGAAAGGTCTAGATGATAATGATACAGAAGTGCTACTCTTTTTTCAGCATATTTTTGAAAAAGTGGATTTGGTGTCATATAAATTATTTATTAATATCATTACTTATTAGTATCATTACTTACTCAATATTTTCTTCACCATTCCTCCAGGTTCACCCCGCAATTCCTGCGACTCGGATCATGGAACATTGTGATGTTTGTTTGCTACGAGCAACTGAAAAGAGCCATGATCCTGTCAACGCAACACAGCTAATCCCGAAGACAGGGAGACGGAGCTGCATTCTCCGTATTCAGACTATTGCTAATCATGCCAATAGAACTCAATCAGTCAGCTTTGAATAATTGCTTGGATCGCTGGAATGCTGTGTCCCGGGAATCTGTCATTTTGGCAACCTGGATACGAGTGAGGAAATGGCTACGGAGAAAGTTGCACCGCAGATGGATGAGGGCAACCTCCATATAGCGGGAGAAATTTCCTTTGTAGACAGGTGCACTTCAGCATCTGAAATTAATAGGTGCAACCTGTGATAATGGATAAAATTTCCTTTGTAGACAGGTGCACTTCAGCATATAAAGTTGACAGGTGCTGGTATAGGCAGTTGGTCATCTCTATAGAGGATTCTCCTAATTTCATCTGTAGGATAGCAAATAGTGTCACTACTCCATACAGAGGGTCTCTCTACTCTGTACAGCATACCATCACGCTTTACAAGAGAAAGACACTGTAGATGGAATTAACCAATATATTGCAGGCATTCATTATAAGGCAGCCTGTGTGCGAATGTAGCCATTTTGGAAAGGTTCTGCACCTTTAACACTTATGAGCAGCCAATTGTCGCTTTTATAGGCAGGTGATCCCATAGCCATGTGGTTGGATACCAAGATGGTGTTCTTTTTCAAGAAAGTTCTGTTGACCACTTTGGCTAGAGCACTTTTGACTAATTTGCCTTTTTGAGGCGACCGAAAACGGCTTTCTATTCAGTAAAAGCAGTATTGGTTACCATTGTATACAGTTGGCCTCTGTAGAAAGACGCCCGCTTTGGCAAGTTTGCCTGTACATGTAGATGCTGCTTCATGCTAGTCACTCCAGAGAAGTGGCATGGTGTTTTCGATTTGAGTCAACTCTGACAAAGGGCACATCGATCGGAAGTAGCATGTCATAGTTCTGCACAGCTGCTCATTGTTACGTCACAGCTAGTTGCGCATGTAACAATGAGCTAACACGCAAAACTATGACATACTACTTCCGGTCGTCTTGCCCTTCGTCACAGTTGACTGAAAACGAAAACACCATAATATACATGGATGACAGTGCTAAAACTGAACTGAAATGTGAAGCCGACTGTTATAGCAATATAACAATATTATTGATCAAATCTCCAGGGAGATACATATGATAATAATTATTCATGTCCCTTACCAGGACTTTAAGTCGACATGTTCTTGATTGTTATGATATTGGGAATTTCCACTTGATCAATTCTTTTCCGCTACATTTAGTATTTAGTTTATGACTAATCTGCACAAGAATAAGGATTGAATATATCCATTATTATATTGAAATATTATTGATATTGATACATATTTTCACTTTGCTAGATTTGTGTGAGAATAATACACAGTGAATCATTTTTCACACATACGGTATAATGTCTAGCAGTTTTATAGAGATGTTCATGAAAATTTGCAACAACCCCAATATTCTTGGTGTGAAAATAAAATGTTAATCAACTCATTTAGTAGTAAGGCATTATTTATTTCTGAAACATAGGCTAGATGTAGATATTATTTATTTTGAAATGGAAACTCATCACGTAAGATGTAATTATAGTAAAATCTATATGAATTATTGATAAAAAGGTGGATTAATTGAATGTAAATATTTAAAGTAGATTATTTTATAATGCTATGAAATGTTAATGAGATTTTATAGATTTGTCTGAAGAGGTATGTGATGTCCCAAAAACATATTTTCTTGCTTGTATTTGACTAACACACTAAATACAGAGTTAAAATGTTAATTGTCTCTTGGAAGTCACGATTATATCTCTTATAACAAGTTAACGGTTTTAGCGAGCCTTGTGTTATCTAGTTTATTTCCACAGGGTATTTTTGTAATTTTGTGATTGTACGAAAGTCTATGTTATGTTTGATCAGGAATAATGAGCAGTACCCCCCCAAAATGTAATTTTTCATGGAGATAAGAAAGGAAAGGACTATCTCAGATTATTAAAAATAATTTTCAACTGAATATTCAAAACTTGAAAATGGAAGAGCTACCATATCCAGCAGTGTATATGCTCGCTTGTCTCGTAACTTACAGTGTAAACATAAACAAACATGCAGCGTCATCCTATAGAAACAAGACCCTAGTGTTCATCATGAAGTATGACCTGGTAGTCCGTAATTTTATCTGAGTTGTCGGTCTGTGTTCCAAATATTCTGGTGTACATGTAGGAACAGCTTCTTCTATTTTACATTGTATATAATTTATTACATATTAGAAGAAGATCCATTGGCTACCTTACAAGTTTACATTGAACAAAAGTTGTGTTTGTCAGTGTGTCTTCAACTTCATTGAAATTTGCTTTGTCCCGTTCATCGACTTTGAACGTGATGGTCATTGAATGTAGCAAGTAAAAGTTTATTGTAACACTGATAAATGGAGAATTTGCATATTATGATAACCCTTTGCAACAATGAAAATCGCAATATGTTTTGTACATTTGTTGTGTTTCTACTGGTCGCATACTTCACATACATGTCCTTCACCATTATATAGCAATATATATCTGCATATGTAGGCGCCAAATAGTTACAAAAAGTAACCTAATTTGACTTGCAATAGAGAAGTTTTACTACTAGCGATTTCTTGATTTACTTGTTTTTATATACTTTAGGACATATTCTATTAAGACAGATTTTTGGGTGTTGTTCACTATAAAAAGAGTGTTGATGATGATTGTGATAAGAATATCAAGATTCAGCACGACTTGAATAAGAATATAATAAAAGAATATAATATATATGATAATAATTATAAGAATATAAATTGCAATACAAATATAGTAATTATTAAAATAGAAATAGCTTTTAAATACTGCCTTGTTGGTTACATTACTGCAAAAAAAAATGTGTTGCTTTTGCATTCAACAGGTTGCATTCTAAGTTAAAAAAAAAGGATAGTAAAAATGAAGAGAGAGATTTAATGGAAAATGGATGTGTATATAAAATCAATATTTGATTGTAATTCGTCAAACTAACTGTAATATTCATTATCTAACTAAGGGGGCGTTGCTCAAAAGTTGCAATTGATCGCAAGTTGCAGTTGATCGGAAAGCGCCAATCAAAATCATGGTTTCATGCGCGTGTTGTTAAATGCGCATACCGTGCGCGAATGAAAATGTGCGTTACAATTTGCAAAGTTGCAGTTGATTTGCAGTTGATTTTGAGCAACACCCCCTAAGACTTGAAATACAGGTATTCAATGTCCACCTGTCATGTATTTTTTTGGAGTAGATTATATATTTTTTTTCATCTATGAAAAAAAGGCATTCGAAGGTGTCTGGAACTGTAGTTTAATCTGGAAGTGTATGAATGAATTTGAGTTAGGAAAGGAGAAAGTTCAATTTATGTGGGTTTAAAACGTCACATATACACGTATGTAGTGCTTGTTCCGTATGAAAGGCTTAAAATGTATGTATTTTATTGTGATCAAAAACCTTATTCACAGGGTGGTATCAGGAAATTATGTCTATCAACTTGTTGCTGTATTTAATTTAAAATATATTTTCATATCTATCATCTCCTTATTATAATAATGATATTAGATGCAATTAATATCGCGCACGTATCCACTCTGCTGAGTGCTCAAGGCACTTTGCATTAATTGTCACTTGGTCATCGCCTGTGCAAAGCTTGCTTGTGTGCAACCACCAGGTATATCAGATTTATTATGCGTAGTATCAGTTTGCTGATATCATTTTCTGTAGCGTCAAAAATGCAACAGCACGTACAATGTAAATTCATGATTATATGAAGTATTGTAATTTATCAAATGAGGGTATGACCTGGTGTAATGTGATGTTTTTGCAGGCCTGTCACAAGGTACAAATTTCTGGGTTATTTTATGCTTGATTATATTGTATACCATAAATAACAGAAGAGGATTTGCCAACCATTCAGAAATATGTGTGAGGTCTATTTTCATATGAATTTAGGGCATTCATTACTACATTTATGTAGCGAATTACTGAGAGCATGGTCATTGTAGTCATGTTTTCTCTTTTTTTTTCAGCTGTTGCATTATTCGCATTTTGATTTTTACTTCATACATACTCTGCAACGGTTGTGGCATCCCTGCAGAAGTTAAACAGGCATAATAGGAAAACCAAGGCATAAGTTGGCAGCACTGCTAAAGGTTGTATCAAGGCAGTTGTGTTCAGCTGCGAGATAGATTTAATCAGCGCCGCCCAATCAAGATCATTGTTCCGTGCATGTCATATAAGAGCACATTCAGTCAAACTTGTCTATAGTGGCCACCCAAAGGGAGCAGAAAAGGTGGCCATTGTAGACAGGCTCTATTACATTTGTTTTATCTGGAGAGAACCAATTTAAGTGACCATTTTAGACAGGTGGCTGCTAAAACAGGTTTGACTGTATCATTAGCCAAATCGAATGCTCCTTTAATTTGGAAATTGATTTGAAGTAGATCGATTGTAAACTTTTTGCAATGCCTCCAATAAAAGGTTTCAGGAATTTGTACAATGTGGCAGATACATGTACATGCTTGAATACTGTACCTGTTGAATGTATGAGTGTTCTGTATGTTAGATGAGTGTGTAAATTGAATACCCACTTGTCAAAGAATGTTTGTAAATAAATGTTAATGAATAATGTGTCTGAGTAAAGAAAACGATTGTTTCATGAGAAAACGATTTGTAAATAAGATGTTATTTTGTGCATTGTATGCATACTATGATTACAATAATAAAATTGCATTTCATATTTGCTAAATTATGTTCAAATGTAACTGCCTTTATCTGTGTGTATAAGAACTTCAAATTTTGCTCTTCTTGTAGGGACAAGAGAAAGAGATAGAGCATAGGAGAAGAATGGGGTGGGAGAGACAAAAGAAAGAAGGACAAAGATAGCAAGAAATGAGAGAGAAAGAGAGAGAGAGAGGGAGAGAGAAAGAGATAAGAGAGCGTGAGTGAGAGAGATGAGGGGAGAAAGAGAGAGAGGAATATTGAGCTTCAAATGTTCCTCTTCTTGTAGGGACAGGAGAAAGAGATATAGAATAAGAGAGAGATAGAGTGGGAGAGACAAGAGAAAGAAAGAGAAGGATTGCAAGAAAGGAGAGAGAAAGAGAGAGAGAGGGGAGAGAGAGAAAGAGATAAAGAATAAGAGAAGAATAGGGTGTGAGAGACAAGAGAAATAAAGACAAGGATAGCAGGAAAGGAGAGAGAGAGAGAGAGAGAGAGAGAGAGAGGGGAAGAGAGAGAGAGAGGGGGAGAGAGAGAAAGAGATAGAGAATAAGAGAAGAATGGGGTGGGAGAGACAAGAGAAAGAAAGACAAGGATAGCAAGAAATGGGAGAGAAAGAGAGAGAGAGAGAGGGGGAGAGAGAGAAAGAGATAGAGAATAAGAGAAGAATAGGGTGTGAGAGACAAGAGAAAGAAAGACAAGGATAGCAAGAAAGGAGAGAGAGAGAGAGAGAGAGAGAGAGAGGGAGAGAGAGAGAGGAAGAGAGTGTGAGTGAGAGAGATTGGGAGAGAGAGAGAGGAATATTGAGTTTTATGTTTGTATCATTCAAATTTGAATATTTACGCCAAAAGAAGAGAGAAAGATAGACTGACCTTCCATGTCACCATCCAAAAGACTTGACTGGGATCGAATCTGCAGCACAGGAATTAGCCCAAGTCAATTTATGACTGTCTCAAAAGGCTTGATTTCAAGCGCACACCACGCAACGCCCAATCTTGGTACAGCAGAGAATTCACTTGCGATGAAAGCCTTGCATATGTGCCTTTACAATTGTTCATATCAGGGAGCATGCTGGGATATCTTCTAGTACACATCCGGTGCATCAATTCTCGCAACCGACAATACCCGATATTAAACGATATCTCACGATATCGTCAATATTGATCCGTTACAGTTGACTAGGGGACTTCCGGTTTGGGAAGCTAATACACGTGCCATGGCTATCCTTATGGATAATTTCCCATTTTTCTTCTTTTAGCACTATCAAAGGTAATTGGTACTGTATACAAGAAACCTTGGTGCAATGAAAGTTAATATCAGGAAATATTTAACATACATTGTAAAGTGCAAAACAAACATGATTTTTCGATCTAGAACCATTGCGAAAATGAAAACACATGCAAATATACGCAACCGGAAGAAGGTAAGTCAACTTATATGTCGTCATTCTAGTTAAAACTGCATAGCGCCATCTGCGATTCTTAAGTTGAGTGTATTGTCGGTTGCGAGAATTGTTTACACTGTGTGAAATCACTTTTGTACGAGAAAAAATACCCATCATGCTCTATGATATGAACAACCGTAAATGAACATATTGTTATCATGCACATTCGGATCGCTGGGCATCTCTGCACGCTGAAGATTTGCTCTAACTGCCAGTGACAATCATTAAAATTAAAGGGAGGGTGAACCAAAATAAATCACAAAAGCACTCAAGTTTAATTTTCTCTTGTTTCTATTAAAATCAAAGTAAAGTTTTTATTTATGTACCGTTTTGACAGTTGTTATAAATACACATATATAACCACGTGAACATCTCATTTGACACAACATATCACTCACAACAAAAGTTACACACATTGTAACAAAAGTATTAAAGGTACACATCATCATTGAAAAAAAGATGCATGTCTTGTAAAAGGTAGAAATTAGACCCAAAAGATTAAAAAGCACATTTCTGTCAAAACCAGGGTTGTGTTTCATAAAGCTATGCATGACTTGATACACGACTGGTGACCCTTTTTCTGCACTCGACGATAACTACTATGTCACTGAACTATCACCTGAGTAAGGGTCATCAGTAGTTCGCAACAGCTTTATGAAAGACAACTCGAGTTATGTTACAGGTACATGATATTTACATAGATGTTTAAATGAGATAGTTTGTAGGCTCTATACAATATATACAATATATACACATGTATGTACAGGTAAATAGTAAATGTAAATAAAATCTAACTTTACATGGTAATGTCTTTAATACAGAATTTAAACAGGGTGACAAATATAAAGGATATATATAGTCATGTACTGCATTCTTTCAAACTGAATAAACCAGTTTAAGAAAAGATTCAATTTTGTGCATGTTTTTTGGTCAATGAACATACAATGTAGTTATGAAACATTTTCTACAACCAGTTATTCACAATACCAATACAAAGCTTGAAATCCAGTTTGCATACATTACTTGTTGCCAGGTTGGGCAAGCCTCAAGCAAGCTTTGGGGTTGTCAAGAACAACCTTTGTGTATGGAACACGCATAAGACTTCATGTATTGATAAACGTGCCTTTAACATTTGATTTTCATTATGAGAGTTTGCATAGAGCATACGGTAAAGTAACGATACT
Source organism: Temnopleurus reevesii (assembly GCA_036244855.1). Classification (NCBI taxonomy): domain Eukaryota; kingdom Metazoa; phylum Echinodermata; class Echinoidea; order Temnopleuroida; family Temnopleuridae; genus Temnopleurus; species Temnopleurus reevesii. The sequence continues at coordinate 35,808 of BQKZ01004170.1, forward strand.
TTGTTACATGTCATCACTGTAAAACCTCAGATCAATAGATACGGTCAAGTGTTTACATTTTTCTGTATTCTAACGTAGCTTGAACACATTTTTATTGGCCACTCTGTATAAAGGGAAAATATGTTTACACATTATCCTAAGTCTTTCAAAGATACACTAAATAATATTTACACACAAAATATACACAACATATACAGGCATATATACTATCACTGAGTGTCCTTATTTTACATAGCATAGATTTTTATGTGAAAGCTGACAAAGAAAAAGCTGCAAAATATGTAGCTGCGTTGTCCAGTCTCAAGAAGTTCAAATGCCCTAGGAAACATTGGCAAACAAATACAGTCAAACCTGTCTTAGTGGCCACCTGTCTACAGTGACCACCTGTCTAAAGTGGCTACCTTAATTGGTTCCCTCCAGATGAACATGTGTGTTATAGAATCTGTCTATAGAGGTTACCCATCTACAGTGGCCACTTTTCTGCTTCCCAGAGGTGGCCACGGTGGAAAGGTTTGACTCTATGTCACAATATGCATTAAATTTGCATACTCCCCAAAAACTGCATGAATTCAATTACCATTTTTTTTTTTAAAGACACATTTTTCTGCAAGGATAAAGTTCTGGGGCCTGTAACATAAAGCGTTACGATGAATTTTTCAATCGATTGTATCTTTTTGGTACACGTTTTGCCATAGACTTGCAATAAATATTCATTGTAAGTTTAATTCCATCTTTTATGTTATAGGCCCCTGATCTCACAATGGAGTTAAATGCACAAAAAAATCATGGTATGTTAAGAATCCTGTGAGTGAAAACTATAGTTCTTGACACCCAGAAGCGTACCACAAATTTTTAGTGCTTCAATGAAGTGTATACAACCCGTAAATAAACATGTATATCACTACAACACTTGACCTCTGATGACACTAGTTCATATTTGGCTACAACATGCAGTTCTCAACATTGCATTACAGCCTACCCATAAATACGTTAAAATTTTTAATCAAATTACTATTCCTTTAAAAACCATTGAAAGAAAAATAATGCCCATGAAATACTGGAAAACAAAAGATTACACAGCCAACTCTACCTAAGCCGAACATGACTAATGGGGTGTTGCTCAAAATCAACTGCAAATCAACTGCAACTTTGCAAATTGTAATGTGCATTTTCATTTGCGTACAATTTGCGCATTTAACGAGACGCGCATGAAACAATAATTTTGATTGGCACGTTTCGATCAACTGCAACTTACGATCAATTGCAAATTTTGAGCAACACCCCCTTAGTCAAATAATCGCCAAACTCGACATGATTTTGGAAGAAATCCTCTAAAACCTCTAAAATGGATCTTTGTGGTTCCAAGAAGTTCGACTTGGGCAGAGTTACCTGTGCTTGCATAAATAATTTTGAATTATGCCACTTTTTTGTAATCGTTTGAGGAACGATATTCAAGGTATTGTGCTCAGTTTCCAGAGAAAGGATAAGCAATAACACACGACCAACAGTACTACTACATACATGTACAACCTGAGTAATAGAAAACACACAATAATGAGGGCAAAGAGAAACTGCTTGGATTCCGAAGACTCACTGGCCCGTATTCTGATGTCAGGTTTATCTGTGGTTTAAAGGGAAACCAACCCCTGGGATTATCGTGCTCTCAATTGAATGAAGGAAAATCAGATGATTGAAATGCGAAAATTTGAGCATAATCGGACGACCCGTTCAAAAGTTATGACTTTTCAAAGTCACAGAGATATGACGATCCCTACCGCTCATGGGGATCCGTGCGATTGGCAATTTCGACGGAATCCGTGACGTCATGTCGGACAACTCCTCATTCAATCTGTATACAATTTTTCACATTTTCTCCCTTTTTTCGGAAAAGTCAACAAAATGCAAATTTTTGATTGGGGTATAGCATTTCTGTATTGATTCTGCATGTATTTTGAGAAGAATGATATTGCAACCTTACTCTAAATTTTGCATTAAACCATTTTTTTTAATTCTATGTACAAAGAGCACGATAATCCCAAAGGCTGGTTCCCCTTTAAGTATGGGAACCCAGAAGAGGCTTGAACCTGTAACAGTCGGTTTTTAATTTACCAGCACATTTGGCACTCATAGTATTAAAAACTGTCTTGGAATAAAACCTTGAATAGTTTTCTACATTATTAGAGCATGGGAAAAGAGATCAGTGAAGATAAGAATTAAATAGTTTACATAAAGTTTTGGTCCTTTGGGCTTCCCATACTTAAACCACAGATTTAGTTTAAGTATCAGAATACGGGCCAAGGAGTCTCGGAAAATGGTTCGACCTACATCTTTTTCTTTGCTTTTCACAAAAATAAAAAAGAATCACAGCGTAATATAGGAAAACATGAGGAGTATAATCTGAAAAGTTATTAAAAAAATATAAACATGTGGAATAAAAGCTGATCAGTTGTCTCACGCCATATAAGGTATGTACAGTGTGGTCTATGCTCATTATAGTCTGATGAAGGCTAGCAGTATACAGCAGCTGAAACGTCATTTTACCTACGTGTTATGTTTGCACATCGTGAGACGAATGATCAACTCTCCACAATTATTCTTCACCGTGAACCTCTTACAAACCATAGATGTGGAATAAAGTTGTGCAAAGTCATTTTCAGACGTTTGATAACTGTTTTACTCTTAGTCTTGTTTTCTATATGAAATCTGTTCCAAAAATGGAAAAATAATAATTTCCAATCAACTGATGCAATTAAAAAAAAAAGTCATTCTTGGGCAACCAACCCATTCTTTCTGGCCTAAGAGTAAAACAATTCAAAATAGAGGTAGCTATATATAATATTATAATGGAAATGAAAGGTAAGCGTATAAATTTCAACATCACACTCATTATCACATTTTACTTCTGTGTGGAATGATGGCAATTTTCAGATCTGTTCAAGCCCTGGTCACATAGGACCCCGGAAGCAACACGATTCACCCCGACTCGTTGTTCTGAGGCAGTTAACTGTGAATTAACAAAGAGTCGGGGTGAATCGTGTTGCTTTCGGGGTTCTATGTGACCGGGGCTTTACACAGAAGCATCAATTGGGGAAATCGTATTGATCTGTAGAAAATTGGTTGTTTCCAAACAATGAAACCTTGATCCTTGTGCAACAAAGCAGACTTTAGTCCAACTAAAGTCTAAGATACACGAGAAGATTTGTAAATATTGTAAATACTTTATCAAGCGGGTTCTAGCTAAGTTCAAATCATGTTTATAGCAAGAAATACAACCAACCAATGTTGTGCGACAATACTCTATGAGGTCCTGCACACTACAGGAAGAAGAAGAAGAAGAAGAACTATGTGGGCTTCTTTTAAATTCCAAAATATTGATGCACTTTCACCAAAATGAGTATAGAAAAGAGAAAAATTGCATGCACATGTGCACCCTATAATTTGTTGGTGGAATTCATAAAAAATAATATTTCTACCTCTGGAACTAATTCATAATTTAAAAAAATATAAAAAAAACTTGCCATGCAGAATTGTCGAGGGCTTTACAAACAAATGTTTGTCAACACTAGAGTTGTTAAACATGAGAGTCTAAAGCATTATTGCATTGTTAACATTGCATTAGTAAATACAGAATAAAGAAGTCCATATAATAGATCTAAAAATGTAATGTGCCATGAATATTACATCAGTTTGATAAAAAAGAATGATATCAGAAGATCAATCTACATGTAAATGTGAATAAAGCATGCATAAATGAAGGATAAAATTGATTACATCGAAATTGGTTAGCGATACAAATATACAAATCCAGATGTACATATCTATACAGGACACAAGACAAACATATAAAAAGGGATGATATAACTCTACAATATAAATAATTTATCTTTCTATTTACAAGTACAGTCGAATTTTACACCTAGAGGTGGGTTGCTAGAACTACCAGTTGCTTTCAAGATACATAAAAAATCATAAAGAAAAAAAAATCTCTTTAATAGGTGAACTAAACTTTGTCATCAACCTCCAAAAATATGTAAAACATAGCATTGCAAAAGTACAAGAGATAGCATTTATCATGTATTTGCTTCCTGTAGAGCAAGTGGTCCTGTACATGTACCCTGTAATATCTTAGGGGGTGTTGCTCAAAAGTTGCAATTGATCGCAAGTTGCAGTAGATCGGCATGCGCCAATCAAGATCATTGTTTCATGCGCGTCTTGTTAAATGCGCATACCGCGCGTGAATGAAAATGCGCGTTGCAATCTCCAAAGTTGCAATTGATTTGCAGTTGATTTTGAACAACACCCCCTAAAACATTTACAAACTGATGGCTTTCTGGAAAGGGTATAGCTGACCCAATATGTATTGGAAATCTCTGATCATGTTCCTAAACTGATGGAATTTAATTTGATTCCATAAAAAGTAATCGATCAACACTATTATTACTTTAGTAGTACAGTACTTCTTGTATTAAATGCAGCTTTAAAAGTAAATGTATAAAATTTTTGCAATATGCAGCATTTTAAAAGTACTAGCAGAACCTTCTCAAAATCATCTGCCAGTTTCCATGAGGGTTTGCATGCCTCAGGGTAATAGTAAAGAACTTCACTTTTGCAAACCCAGGCCCATAAAAAAAATAATAATAATGAAACACTTTTATCTAGCGCATAACACAATCATGCAAAAGTCCCTACGTGCTTTAAAAAAACATAGAAAAGGAGAAAGAAGTCAGAGGAACTGAGATTATCAGTAGATTAGTTGTTTTTAAAGAAAAGAGATATGTTTTCAAGTTTCTTCTGTTTCTTCTGTTTCTGCCCATGGATGGACAATCACCTTTCTTGCCTTATTCTCTTCCCTTCTCCTCTATCCACTTGTTTCTTTTATATTTACTCATGTTTTCATTTATTGTGTTACATTTGTCATCTTTACTGTTGCAAACTTTTTGATGGCTGAATGAATAATAATAACAATAATTATAATAATAATAATGGGTTTTCAGAACTGATGGACAGAGGCATGCGAACGATAGAATATGAATGGGCATCTGATGTGCACAATAAAAGATGCGCACATCATTTGTGCACTTGTCATTTAGTACGCAGATCAGATGCGAACTAGTTTTCTTCTATCTACAAACCTCTGTCCAATGATTAAAAAAACCTACGTTTGTCATCATGTTTTTTTATCACAGTATCTGTGTTTATAGCTTTCTGTGTGATTATTGTCAATCAATTATTTAACTAAACCCAATCGAACAAAATTGCTCTGTCTGGCATTTTGGTTCACTTTAGCAAGTGCCCTAAAGCTCTTGAACAAATGCTATGTAAATAAAAATAATTGTAAGTTTATTAACGCATTTGCGAGCTTCTAAGCAGTTCTGGAGAATGCAGCATCTCTGCCTCCTCTTCATTGAAAGGGAGCGTAGGGGAAAATTGCGTTCTTCTGTGTGTGCCTTTGCATAGAAGTTGATGAGAGATGGGTTTGCAGCTCCACTAAGTTCTCCCGAAAGCGATGAGAATAAGCAAACACAGCAGATTCTGGAGAACAATCTCCAGTTTTTCTATGACAATCTGTGAGACATTATTTTGAGTAAATTCGAGTGACATGAGCGCCCAACTGAGGTGGGTCCGGCGCTATACAAGAGACCATCATCATCATCATCATCAATATTAGAGGTGTAGCATTTATCATGGTTAGCCCAACTTCTTTGGTGATAATATACTGTAGGTAGCAGAGGGAAAGATTGAGTTGTTCTGGTGGGTCATTTGCGCTAATGGTTTAGGGAAAAGGTTAGTTCTACAACGTTTTCTCCACTTCGATGGGCAAACAGTCCTTCACAACACACAACGATTTCTGAATTTCTATCTCTTATCTTTTGAATCTAAGCTGATGTCGACAGCGCAGCATTTTTCATTGTCAGTTCTGCCTCCTCTTGGGGAAAAGAACGAGTCCCGCGATAGGTCTAAAATGTTCTGGCCCTCCACAACAATTTCTAAATATGTATCTCCAGTCTTTTGTGAACACCTACATTTATGCTGACGTGGGCAGCGCAGCATTTATCATTGTCGGCTCTGCCTCCTCTTTTATAATAGGCAGAGTCGGGAAAGACTGAGTTCTTCGATTGGGGCTTCTCGGTGATGGTGATGGAGGAGGAGGAGTAAACCCATGTCCTGACGTTCCGGGTGAGTATAACCTTCTGTGATGGTGGTAATAGCTCTGAAGATAGAGAGAAAGAAAATTTCTTTTTGACACATTTTGAACAACCATTTATCTATTCATTTCTACTACGCTTTTTTAAACAGCATAGCCCCATCAGTAATCAATGTACTGTTCTCCCTAGGGGCCCTGCATAAAAGAAAATACAGACATTTCTTCTTCTTCTTCTTCCTGTAGTGTGCAGGACCTCATAGGAGTATTGTTGCACAACAATTTACTGAGGCGTCGTGGCGTGCGCCTGAAATCAAGCTGTTCGGGACAGTCATAGACTTGGGTAAGTTCCTGCCAGTGGGTTTGGAGCCTGGTCGCATACCGTCTTTCGGATGGAGACGTTAAGATAGCGATCCTCTTTCTCTCTTCTTCTTCTTCTGGCATAAATATTCAGAATTGAATGATACACGCCTCTAAACTACATCCTTTCCTTTTTACTTGAAAGAAACTTTTTCCATTCTACAGTAAACATAAAATCTAGATAAATTTTTAATATATGAATTCTTTTTCACAAGTTGTAACAAATGGTATACCTTTTTAATGTAATAAAATTTCAATTAAAAAAAGGAAAGTATATAGAGCTGCCAATCTTCTGAAATATCAATAAAATACATACTAAAGGAGAACTCACCCATGGAATTATTGTGCTCTCAGTAAACGAAGAAAAATCAGATGAACGATGTGTAAAAATCGAACATACTCAAATAAGCCATTAAAATTGGGTGGTGATGTTTGAACTAAAATGTGCTAGAATACGTACAAGAAACATCTTTGAATTTTGAACACATTATATCTATGCATGTAAGCAATTGGTGAATACGTCACCTAAAGTTCTTCATCCCGACCGTTACAGATCTATACCTAAGTAATTCCACTACTTACATCTTCATCTGAATTTGTGGAGATAAGTCTTTCTTCCGTTGACTGTCGGTCGACAGGATGAAACACGACAAGCAGCGTTAAAATTGGCACAATGATTTTGAAGAACTGAAAATTAAGTAATCAATGATAGAAAAAAATATCATGGCTCTAATACTAATTTGATGCAGAGAATGGAATCTAAATTATAGAAGTAATTAATATATAAAAGTTTGCCTGAAGTTTAATTCTTCTTGAAAACCTTCATGCATATTTTAGCTGGACAATAGCTACATTTCATTTAGACTCACATTTCAAATGAGAAACCTAGATTTCATGATCCTATTTGTTCTGCAATTTCTTGCAATATTTCTTTGTTGGCCTCATATGAAAAAGAAGGTGACTGATAGAAAAACTTATTCTCAGGTCAGTATAATTTTAGTTTGCATACACAGGAGGAGCGGATTCAGGAGTGCATTGCATACAATGTATGTAGAATTTTGGTATAAATAATGAGAGTATCATCGCACGATAAATAACTAAACATGGTTTCTCTTGCATAATTATTCACCACTAAAATACTACTGAAAATTTTGTTACTTAAATTTCTAGAGCACCTAATGCAACGTTTCCAAGTGATTAACAAATAATATAAAATAATTCCCTTTATCAAACTAAGAAACTTTTCTTGTCTACTGCCCTCGATAGAAGGTACCCTATTATTTACTTGGCTGTAAATTTTGAATACATTCTTCCTCCTTAAATAATGTATATTCATAAATAACGATCATTTGAAAAAGTATATCGACAAGCAAAACTCACCATAAGAAGCAGATAAACGATACTGTATGATAAGTTATTGTCATTCTGTGAAAGGAGAGAAACAAAGAGAGTACAAATCATTCATGAAATAAAATGAAATGATTCCGAACAAAGAGTAGGAGCAATTTTGTAATACCCGATACTCGCCACCGACAACAAATGTTCAACGTAGAACAGCTGGGGAGGTCCAGTCTTCATAAACAAATCATCTGAGCTCAAAAACCTACTTCTGATTTGGCAAAAAAAAAGAGAAAAATTGTGTGAATGCCCTCCAATGCCATTAAAAAGAAAAAAAAAATTTCTGACTAATTTTTTTTCTTCAAATTTGTCCAATATCTAAAAACTGAACCATGAATATTTTTTGATGATACAAGGGAATAAGAATCATGATAAATAGTTATGTTATCAAGAATTAATACTTACATATACATCACTACATCTTGCATGGCCATCCATACCTATAAAAAGATTAAAAAAACATTTTGTTGTAAATAAAATTCAAATACATATGCATTAAATCTCTATTGCCAACTACATGTATATGTAATGACCCACTGTGAGCAGAAGGAACAAAGGACTGGGACAAAGTAAACAACTTCATTCAATCATTGACAATATAGCTTCATGATCACAAAAGAGGGTCCCAGGAACAACTCTTGTTCAACATTTTTCCAAATAATGAGAAGGATGAGAATTTCTCATGAGTCCATCTTGCTATTGGTAGTGGTTAAATGGAGGTTATTTACTTTGACCCAGGCATTTCTCCCTCTTGCTCACAGTGACATGTATTTAGGGACTTGTTATCGTAAAATACATCTTCTTTTCAAATTAATCATTGAAAATATTAACCAAGGCAAAAGAATAGATGATGAAAAATTTTAATCTTAAAATGGATGCTAAGCTTGTTGTACATGCTATGGGAGGCTAAGCATTAAGATTTTCTAAACCATCGCATATATACCATTATACGGCTGTGACATCACATAGAATTCAATGCGCACAATCACTAAACTTGCACAAATTTTGTTCATGTTCGCGATAAAATGGCAGGGTGATCACTAAGAAATTGTGTCATCGCATACATACCGCACAGCTGTGATGTGAAAGAAGATTCAACGCGCACAATTGCTACGCTTAGGCCATAAAAAGCTTCATGTGCATGATCAAATAGGAGGTTGTGAATGAAAATTGATGTTGTGAATGCAAACTGATAGTATGCGCAGCCATTTTCGGTAGATATTTGCACTTTGCTATGCCGGAAAGAGAAAAATAAGCGCATCCGAAAAAACAATTAGCTTGTTGTTGAAATCTTTCAATTACATTAAGATTTACATAAAAATAATTGACGAATTTCGGAAATTGCGTAGAATATATTTCTTGTATCACCAAATTTTGTAGGATTCAATTCTTATAATACAGATTTATTGTGGTTAAAGTTTTCTTGTTTATTTTTCTTACTGGGTACGTTGACCCATTATAAGATAAATCCCGTGATTAACTTGATTTTCTGGTTTTATTTTACATGTCAAACAAATTGGAAGCTCCTCAAGTTACTTTAATTTGTTTGTATTTCTTCTTCAAAGATACAGTGTACTTTAAAATAATTAAATTCGGTGTACTTACTTCCAAGCATAAAACTGTCATAGATGAGTGTTGCAATAGAAGATAACTCAAAGGCAAGAATAATACTGTGGAGAGAAAATGAAAACGAATTAACACAATGATTGGATAAANCCATAAGAAGCAGATAAACGATACTGTATGATAAGTTATTGTCATTCTGTGAAAGAGAGAAACAAAGAGAGTACAAATCATTCATGAAATAAAATAAAATGATACTGAACAAAGAGTAGGAGCAATTTAGTAATACCCAATTCTCGCCACCGACTACAAATTTTCAACGTAGACCAGCTGGGGAGGTCTAGTCTTCATAAACCAATCTTCTGAGCTCAAAAGCCTACTACTTCTGATTAGGCCAAAAAAGAAAAATTGAGTGAATGCCCTCCAATCCCATTTTTATAAAAAGCATTAGTCCTAATTAATTTTTTTTCAAACTTTTCCAACAGCTGAAAACTGAACCATGAACATTTTTTGATGACACAAGGGGAGCAAAATGTTATTTTATGATAATAAGTAATTAATACTTACATATACATCACTACACCTTGCATGGCCATCCATACCTATAACAGAAAAAGAAAAAAAAAACCATTTCATTGTAAATAAAGTTTGAAAGGAGTATTTTCATATGCATTTCATTTGTACACACTATGAGTAGAAGGGACAAATGACTGGGACAAATTGAACAACTTCATTCAAGCATTCACGATAGATTCATGATTAAAAAAGAAAGTTCCAGATACGTCTCTTGTCCTACATTTTCCAAATAATAAGAAGAAGGATGGAAATTTCTCTTGACTTCATCTAGCTATTATTGTCAATGCTTGAATGGAGGTTATTTACTTTGTCCCAGGCATTTCTCCCTGTTGCTCACAGTGACAGGTATTTAGGGACTTGTTATGGTCAAATACATCTTCTTTTCCAATATATCGTTGATAATATTTACCAAGGTAAAAGAAAAGATAATAATGAAAAATGTTAATCCTAAAATGGACGCTAAGCTTGTTGTACATAATAATAATAATGGAACACTTTTATATAGCGCATAACACAATCATGCGAAAGTCCCTAAGCGCTTGAAACATGGAAAGAGAGAAAGAAGTCAGAAGAACTAGGATTATCAGTAGATTAGTTGTTTGCTATGCTATGGGAGGCTAAGCATTTAATTTTTATTAAACCATCGCATATATACCATTATACGGCTGTGACAGCACATAGAATTCAATGCGCACAATCACTAAACTCGCGCAAAAATGCTTGTTGTTCGCAATAAAATGGGAGGCTGATAACAAAGATATTGGTGTCAGTGCATACATACCATCCATACCAAACGGCTGTGATGTCATATAAGATTCAATGCACGCAATCGCTGAGCCTCGGCCCAAAAAAGCTTGTTCTGCATGATCAAATTGGAGGTTGTGAATTCAAACTGATATTTATTATATACAAAATTTCAATTGCATCAACTCATACTTACTTCCAAGCATAAAGCTGTCATAGATGAGTGTTGCAATAGAAGATAACTCAAAGGCAAGAATAATACTGTGGAGAGAAAATGAAAACGAATTAACACAATGATTGGATAAAGAATAAACACAACTATTGATAAAACAAGTTCAAACATGTACCATGATAATTTTGTTAAAAGATATTGGTGTAAATGTTAAGTTGATGCCAACATATTGAAATTTTAAAAATTCTGTTGGGAATAAAAACTTTGTCAAACATTGTTATCACTGAGTTCTTTTCTACTGTGGGGAGCACTGTCTTGTGTTATTTTGAAATGTTTTCTTTCAATTATGTATATTATAAACATGACTTTTCATTTATGATACTTTGATAGTTTTTACAATTGCTGATGTTGTGTCAGGTAGTTTTAGCTTTTTTTTTCTTTGTCCCCCTTATTCAGGAAATTACAAGAACAAGTTTGTAGTATCAAATTAGTATAACTTTTATTCCCCATAAAAGAAAATGAAAATAAAAAAAATATTTTGTATTTGAGTGCATAAAGGTAGAAAAATAAGTTATCATACGAAACTTGACACAAACCATGACTGAATTTTAAATTACAGAATCTACAAAATATGCCAAACAATTTTGCTCTTCCAAAAATAGGATATTGATAACTCCTTGTACAAAAGTCCAAAATGTTGGGCATTTCAAGGGCCTGTAACATAAAGAGATTCCATTAATTTAATTTCTTTAATTAATCTCTTTGGTACACATTGTGCCATAGATTTACGATTAATATTCATCGTAAGTTAAATTGCATCTTTTATGTTACAGGCTCCTGGGTGAAAACGGTCAAGATATGTACCTCCATATATTTCTCTTCTGTGTCCTTCTTTGGCTGCGCAGCATTGTGACATCATGGAGTTTCTTTGTGATGTAAATACCACAAACCATGAACATCTGGACTAGAATGCACTCAACTCCTGAAAACATCACCCAAAACGGATCTAGAATGAGAGTAAAAAAAAAGAGAATAAAAGAAAATTTTCAATACTGACACATTTGGACGTTACTCATACATGTCAAAAAACATCTAACTTAAATTCTTCTTCATAAAATTTTACTCAGAAGGGGTGTAGAATTGAGGATATATTCAAATTTAGAAAGTTTTGAAATGATAGCGTGAGACATTGCATATCGCATCTGGACTGGAACACATTCTATTGCTGAAAACATCACCAAATGGATCTAGAATGGGAGAACAAAGAGAATCTTCAAGAATGAAAACTTTAGACATTGCACATAACTTACTACAGAAAGCATCAAATGGATCTACAATGTAAGAATACAAGATCTAGACAGTCTTGGCATGATAGACTTTCAATATTGTATATCACACCTAATCTAGACAACAAGTAATGATTCAGCGAGATATATTTTATCACAACCTGGTTTTGCTCAATATTTTAATGTACATAGATGTTGATTTCTGTGTCAATATTTTTCAAAATTTTACATAATAACAATTGTTATTATACAAGGGTTGTATACGTTATTAGATTCATAGAATTTGCCATAAGTTATGTTCAATGCAGAATATAGTTTTCTTTCTGCCATTTGGCATGTCTTTTACATGCAATTTTTTTTTTTTTTTACATTTCTTTGACATTTTTTTGTTTCATATTTCAATATGTTAACAATTTATCAGGATTTACATAGCTTTTTCAAATTTGACCCTGTAAATTCATGTGTATCAACTTTTAACTGCAAAGTCGAATTCTAATAAACAATATCCATCATTAATTCAATTCAATCCAATATTGCACTTCAGAAAACATCACCCAAAATGGATTTAGAAATGGAGAACAAAACAGAGTTTGTAAATGATATCAGACACCTCATCAGATACTTATACTTTACTGTATAGGGTAGGGAAATGAACGATGTTGGGTATTAAATAAATGTTTTTCTCAATCCTCAAAGTATCAAAGGGTAGCGTGGAGATAACTAAGGAGAACTCAAGAGAACACATAAGAAATGGAACTTGACTCAGTGAAGTCCGGTACTGCTCTAAAAGTAATGACCCTACAACTGAAGAAAATGTTATTTATGGATCGTAATATGGAGGGCCCCAAACACATAAATCCAGATTTACAGTAGAGATTACATAATAACCTGACAATAAAATGCATGCAGAAATATGCATTCACATGCATTCATATGCATTCATATGCATCAGATGTGCAATTGATAGGTTGTATGTAATCTCCAGGTGTTTGTCGCCCTCTAAGTTGGAGGAATGCAGGCAGTTTGGAATAGGAGGGCTATTGGGAAGAAGAAACAATTATTCACACAACTGGAATACCTTTGATTAGACAGATTTATATTTTGACCTACCTCGACATGTAATAGACTGGTCCGTTGAGTAGATGACGCCTAGTATGGTAACAGCCAAGAAGTAGGCACCAAACAGAATTAGTACTGGTAAAACAAGGCTGCAAAGAACAAGACGAAAAATATTCAAATTATTTACAAACGATCTTGCCAGGTAGAAGTGACAAATAATAACAAATTGAGTCATCTTGAGAACCATTATTGACTCGAAGCACACTCTAAAAATAAACCCAGTTTCTCTTGCTCCCCTTCATGCTCAGAATTCAAACTAACAATACTCACAATTGGGCCAGGTAGAAGTGACAAATAATAACAAATTGAGTCATCTTGGGACCCATTATTGGCTCAAAGTACACTCTAAAAATAAACCCAGTTTCTCTTGCTCCCCTTCATGCTCAGAATTCAAACTAATAATACTCAAAATCAGGCCAGGTAGAAGTAACAAATAATAACAAATTGAGTATTTTTTAGATCAGTTATTAGCTCAAAATACAGTCTCAAAATCTACCATACCTAGTTACCAAAAGGACAAAAATTCATGCTAACTTTACACACAATCTATTGAGATATTCTTTTTTTGAGTAGCCTCACAGATCTGGCAAGGTAGAAGTGACAAACAATAGTAAGTTGAGTCATTTTGAGATTAGTTATTAGCTCAAAATAAAGTCTGAAAATCAACCCAAGTCTACTTGCCCCCCTTCATTCTCGCCCTTTCAACCTTATTACCATATGGACTAAAAGTTCATGCTAATAATACTTACAATCGATTGAGATATTCTTTTTTGAGTAACCTCACAGATCGGGCTATTAGTAGAAGTGACAAACAATAGTAGGTTGAGTCATTTTGAGATTAGTTATTAGCTCAAAATAAAGTCTCAAAATTGACCTTTATACCTACATGAAGTTACCACAAGGACTCAAACTTCATGCTTACAATACTCACAATCGATTGAGATATTCTTTTTAGAGTAGCCTCATAGATCTTGCCAAGTAGAATTGACAATTGAATCATCCTCAGAACCATTATATTAGCTAAAAAAATAAGTCTTAAAAAATTCAAGTACTCTAAAAGCTCAGAACATTCTCAGAAACCCATTCATACTCACAATCGATTGAGATATTCTTTTTTGAGTAGCCTCACAGATCGGGCCAAGTAGAAGTGACAAACAATGACAAGTTGAGTCACTTTGAGATATTACCTGTAGCTCAAAATACAGTCTCAAAATCGACCTTTTTACCTACATGTAGTTAATACCACAAGGACTCAAACTTCATGCTAATAATACTCACAATCGATTGAGATATTCCTTTTTGAGTAGCCTCACAGATCGGGCCAAGTAGAAGTGACAAACGATAACAAGTTGGGTCATTTTGAGAAGTTGAACACACAGCTCCATAGCAGGGTAGTGCATGAACAGCCAGTGTATTGTTCTGAAATAGAATTCAGAATGAAAGAAATGTCAGTCAATAGGCAGGTTTACTAAAACATGCAAATTGTAAGTGTTCTTTAGGCCCCGGTCACATAGGACCCCGGAAGCAACACAATTCACCCCGACTCGTTGTTCTGAGGCAGTTAACTGTGAATTAACAAAGAGTTGGGGTGAATCGTGTTGCTTCCGGGGTCCTATGTGACCGGGGCATAATAC
>BQKZ01004171.1:13337-33247 GCA_036244855.1 Temnopleurus reevesii
TCTACCACTACTGCGACTACATCTACCATTACTACTACTACTACTACTACTACTACTGCTTCTACTGCTACTGCTATTACCACTGCTGTGTTGCTACTACTGCTACTACATCTACCATTACTACTACAACTACTACTACTATACTACGACTATCATTATTATTACTACCACTACTAATACTATTATTATTATTATTACTACTACTACTACTGCTGCTACAACATCAACAACAACAACAATAACTAATACTACTATATCATGATAATGATAATTATTTTAATAATGCAAACAATGAAAATGCTCTTAACATGAGATAGTTGGGGTGCTGAATTCCTGTGTATGAAAAATTGTAATTTTTTTCATATAGCTCAAATGATTCATGACATTTCTATGGAGGAAGTTTAAAAAGATCACATTTTTCAAATACTCCCCAGGTAGCCCGTCTCAAAGGGTGTTTAATGTATCAAATGCTCACCCTCAGACAGGCACATTACGTTCAGTTGTTAGTTGACAGAAATTATAATTTTACTCATAATGATACCAATAATGATATTGATATTGAAAAAACAGCAACAATAGTTCAAACATTTTTTTTTGTTTCTTAGACTTGTTTTCACAAAGTATCTGATAATCTCTCTGCACCTTTTTAATTTTTTTAAATATATATTAATGATTGCAATGATTGATTACACTCCTATGGAGGAAGTTTCAGGGGATCCCGTTTTTCTAATAATCCTCAGGTGACTGCTCTCAAAGGGGGCTCAATGTATCAAATGCTCACCCTCAGACTGTCATGTGATCCTGTTACATTCCTCAATCATTGAACTTTTCATCAAGCCAATCCCCAGGTATGGATCCAGGCAAGAGAAGGGGGGATGTTGCTGAACCTTTCCCCCTCCTTCCCTGGTAGAGAAAAAGGGGGAAAACTCTTTCAGATCGTTCCTCACCATTTCAAATGCTCAACCTCAGACTGCTGCTTTATGCCATTATTTATCATGTTATCCTGTTACTCTATTCCTCTATCATTGTACTTTTCTTAGTAATTGCTTCCATTAGGAGGAGGAAAATTCACCCCCACCCCCTAGAAAAAAAGTTTTAAAAATTTTCTTAAGAGCTCTGGTCAGATACTGTATGTTGTGTTATGACATTATCTCATAGAAGTATTGAGCATATTTATGATTGCAATTTCTACCTATTATGTGGGCTTTCTCAAGTTTCATCCAACCATTTGTAACTTGAAACAAGTAAATAACATACCATAGATTTATTTCTTTGTTTTTGCATTCTCAAATTGCAATTACTCATTCTTTTAGAAAAAAAAATTATTTTATCAATAAGCCTGTGCCCTACATATGAAAATTCAAAATTTGATAACTCTGAGAAAATAATTGTATTTGGATTCTAGGAAAAGGGGATGATTTAATTAATGAATGAATACAATGTATTAGTACACCAACGTAAAATATTTTGTTTTGGTTTATATCAGTTAGATATGAAAGTACGTAATAGCCTCATAGAAATTAAATGTAAAAGGGTCAGACAGTTAGAACTTAATACAATTTTATTCAAATATCAATATATTTGCAGCAAATCTCTGGGAATATAGTAATAGATTCATAGTCATCTAATAAATCATTTATTAGTGACTGCGAAATTTGTCACTTAAAATCGAATAGAGGAATTGATTTCTAAAAAAAATAATTGGAAAGCAAGTTGTGGGGGTGCCATTTTGGTACTCTTCTTGCCCTTAACATAAAGTACATTTAGAATGAAAAGAAAAATAAAGTGTCAATAAGAGAGTGAGGAATGTATGAATTATTGTGCACTTGGCTTACTATGTCACCCCTAGACACAGTATGATTTATTTGAATTGTGATATAACCCTGGATAATTCACATTACAGTATTTCTTAGAACATTCCTTAGAATGAGAATAGTACTTCACAAACCCAGGAGGCTATAACACCTCAGTTAGAACCCCAGTTAAAACCCAAAGATTACCCGACAAGAAAATTTTGTTAGATGGTATAATACAAATTGAATAAAGTTTTCAAAACTAATAAAAAAAATGTTTACCTGTATTGTGACAAGTTAGTGTCCATGGTTTAACAACTTGCTCAAACTATTGCGAACTGATATTAGTTTGAATGAGCGATCCCTAAGTCGCTAACTCAAAGACAATTTCAAAATCAGGGGCTAGTATCAGTTTGTGATAGTCTGAGGTAGCTACGTATCAAACCCTATACACTGAAACTGACACACATGATCATATTTGCTGTGTTTTGAGAAATTCATTCACTTCAGTTTTATCTGATAAAGAAAAACAAATTAGAAAAAATAAAATGCACAAACAAGCAAAATACCAAAATTGTTATGAACAATTGTGATCTTACTTTCGATCACTGCATCAATTCCTAAATTTGAAAAATAATTGTTGACTATTTTGGAAACTTGAAAGAGGCAATAGTTTTGCGATCAGTTTACCCGACATCTGTTTTCTTGCAGCTAGACAGTAACAAATCATAGTAATTGGAATTGTATTTGACAAGCTTGCGTTGGCATGGCCTATTTTTTCTTCCTCTCATTTTTTCTTTGTAATTTGTTTCTTGTCAAGTACCGTAACATGTTGATTCCATCAATAGAGGCTTATCAGGGGCTAGGTTCAACCTACAGCTCATAATTTTCAGGAAAATGATTACCATTTTGCATCGGTGACAATTGTTGCATTATGACTACATTATGATAATTTTGTATTCTGTCGCCCGCGAAATGCAATTTTCAATTTGTATTTACTGAACCTATAATTCAAACCCAGAGTCTGTTCTTTACCAAAGGTACACCTGTCATGTATTCAAAGATTGCGCACAACGAAAGCTCGTGGTCTGTGCCTGCAGACTATGATTAACCTGTCATAGCCTCAATAGAAATTATACCAATCCCACTCCTGACACCCCTCCACCAGCTACCAGTTGACGTGACTTTGCACACACCGAAAGCCTAAGGTCTGTGCTTGCATATTAGTTAAAGACAGCATACACTGAAAGCCAATGGTCTGTGCTTACAGACTATGATTAACCTGTCATAGCCTCAATAGAAATTATACCAATCCCACTTCTGACACCCCTCCACCAGCTACCAGTTGACTTGACATTGGACACACCGAAAGCATAGGGTCTGTGCTTGCAGACTAGTCAAAGATAGCATACACCGAAAGCCAACAGTCTGTGCCTGCAGACTATCGGTAACCTGTCATAGCCTTCATAGAAATACCAATTCCACTCCTGACACCCCTCTACCAGCTACCAGTTGACTTGACTTTGCGCACACAGAAAGCCTAGGGTCTGTGCTTGCAGACTAATCAAAGGCAGCATACACTGAAAGCCAATGGTCTGTGCCAGCAGACTATAGGAATAACCTGTCATAGCCTGCATAGGATTACCAATCTTATTCCTGACACCCCTCTACCAGCTACCAGTTAACTCGATTCTTTACACACCAAAAGCCCAGGGTCTGTGCTTGCAGACTAGTCAAAGTCAGCAAACACCAATAGCTAATGGTCTGTGCCTGCAGACTACCATTAACCTGTCATAGCCTCCATAGAAATACCAATCCCCCTCCTGACACCCCTCTACCAGCTACCAGTTGACTTGACATTGCACACATGAAAGCCTAGGGTCTGCGCTTGCAGACTAGTGAAAGACAGGATACACCGAAAGTCAATGGTCTGTGCCTGTAGACTAGCACAAAAATGTCACAGCCGCCATAGAAATACCAATCCCCCTCCTGACACCCCTCTACCAGCTACCAGTTGACTTGACATTGGACCCCACCCGATGCCCAGGGGTGCCGTCAGGGGAGTCCAATGCACCNCCATAATTATAAAAAAATCATGTACGAAATAAATGGAGAGTTGTCCGCATATCGTCATAGACTGTCCAATTAAGCTCAAATTTTCACAGTTTGATCATCATATTTTTCTTCATCGACTGATAGCAAATTAATTCCAGGGTTTCATTCCACTTTAAATGCAAAAGGGTCAGACAGTTGGAACTTTGTAAAATTGTTATTCGAATATCAATATTTTTGCAGCAAATCTCTGGGAATATCGTAATAGATTTAAAGTCATTAGTAAAGCATTTATTACTGACTGCAAAAATTTGTCATTAAAAAGAAAATAAAAGACCTGATTGAAATAAAATCATTGGAAAGCAAGTTGTGTGGGGGTGCCATTTTGGTACTCTTCTTGCCCTCAACATAAAGTACATGAATCATTTAGAATGAAAATAAAAATAAAATGTCAATAAGAGAGTGAGGAGTGTATGAATTATTGTGCTCTTGGTTTACAATTTCACCCCTGGCGCAACATGATTTATTTGAATTTTTATTTAAACCTGGATAATTCTTATTACTGTATTTTTACAACATTCCTTAAAACGAGTACAACCAATAGGCAGGTATACTAAAAGATGCAAATTTTATGCATTCTTTCTACACAAAGGTTGTTCTTGATGACCTGATAGCTTGCTCAAGGCTTGCCTGACATAGCAACAAATCAAGAATGTCAATTGGATTCCTAGTATTTTACTTTGACTGTAACTAACTGGTCCCTACCGTCCGAGGAATGTCACATAATTGAAAGATTTTAAAAAGCACAAACAAGCAAAATACATAAATGTCTAATCAGTAATTGTAACCTTACTTTCGATCCCTTATTTTCAGAAATTTGAAAAATGATGACTATTTTGAAGATCTGTAAGAGGCAATAGTCATTTGTTTTGCAATCACTTTACCCGACATCTGTTTTCTTGAAGCTAGACGGTAACAAATCATTGTAATTGGAATTATATTTGACAATCGTGCGTCGGCATGGCCTATTTTTTTCTTCCTCTCGTTTTTTCTTTGTAATTTGTTCCTCGTCAAGTACCCTAGCATGTTGATTCCATCAATTGAGGCTTATCGGGGGGGGGCTAGGTTCAGCCTGCATCTCATAATTTTTAAGTAAATGATTACCATTTTGCATCGGTGACAGTCGACGATTGTTGCATTTTGACGACATTGTGAAAATGGTATATTCTGTGGCTTGCAAAATGTAATTTTTTATTTGTACTTCAAACCCAGAGTCTACTCCTTACAAAAATGCACCTGTAATACCGTGAATCGACGACCAGTGGATTCCTCTGTCATTCTTTTGCCTGGTGTGATCTTAACCCTTTGACTACTGGAACTGGGCAGTCCCTACACAAAGTCTATGGGTATTACAGAATTCAGTAGTCAATGGGTTAAAGGGCCATCACCATAAAAATAACACTCAATGTGTGATGCAGAAATGACTTAGTCTGTGAGCACAGACCATTGGATTTGGTCTCACAATTTGCATAGAGCAATGCAGTCTGTCATGTAGTCGAAGAATGCACACACTGAAAGTCAATGGTCTGTGCTTGCAGACTAAGAATAACCTATCATAGCCTCCATAGAAATACCAATCCCCCTCCTGACACCCCTCTACCAGCTAGCAGTTGACTTTACTTTGCACACACAGAAAGCCTAGGGTCTGTGCTTGCAGACTAGTCAAAGACAGCATACACTGAAAGCCAGTGGTCTGTGCCAGCAGACTATCATTAACCTGTCATAGCCTCCAAAGAATTTATACCAATCCCCCTCCTGACACCCCGCTACCAGCTACCAGTTGACTTGACATTGGACCCCACCCGATGCCCAGGGGTGCCGTCAGGGGAGTCCAATGCGCCCCTTGTTGATCCAAGGCTCCAGGCTGCGGTGGGGATGTTATTGTACATCTGTGAAAGTCCGCACTTGGAGGGGATTAGAAGAGGGCGCAAAACGGGATTCAAAACGTCTGTCAAAAAGTTTTCATTTTTCGAGGAAGAAGTGGAGGGAAATGGATGGAAGGAGAGAGAAAATTGTATTGTATCTGTAAATTTTCTGCTCATTTTGTGATGTTATTTGATATGCAGTGTAGCTGAATATCTCTCCATGAAATGATGAGTGTGTTAGATTAGGTCTATAGCCCTATGTAGAGATACATAAAATTAAATTTTGTTGTGGGCTGCAATGACTGGAGCCATCATGCTCTTTATGCCACCTGCGATGTATCTACAGCTGGCCTAGGGTCTTACAATTTTTCCTCTTTCAAAAAAATTCTAGAGGCTGTGATGCCAGTGAAACTGCACTAAATCCTTCTTTTAAACCTTAAGCCCCGGTCACATAGGACCCTGGAAGCAACACGATTCACACCGACTCGTTGTTCTGAGGCAGTTAACTGTAAAGTAACAAAGAGTCGGGGTGAATCGTGTTGCTTCCGGGGTCCTATGTGACCGGGGCATTACCCACAATCGGATCCCCCAAAATAATTGTTTGGTTGCCTGAGAAAGACTTTTAAAAAGAATGCGTTGTCTGTTTGGTGGTCAGGAAAAGTGTGAGGGTTTCGGATTTTTTTCTTTTTTATATTTTTCTTTTGGAACACACATCATGCAGACAATAAAATCTAGAAAGGAGTAAGGAAAATAGAACCTCTGAAAATAGCTTTTCAGGTAGTATTTCACATATTTATCCATAATTTTACTGAAATTTACCTTTTAGTTTGTAGCTCACTTTTTAATCCATGACTTTAATCTGTTTATGAATTTGAGTGAAAAGTGAAAATGCACATATATGTTAGTTTGGACCATATTTACAGGGTTGGTGAGTGGAGTACAACCAAAAAAACTTTGTTTATGGAGGCCCAATTCAAAATGGCAATACAGTGTATTATACTATGGTTCTGTTTCTTATATTCCAAGACATCTTTTGAATTTGGGGAGTAAAAAATGAGTGAAGAAATGAGTAAACTGAGTAGAGATGTGCACTTTTTCTGCTACGCCCCTTAAAGCCATGGACAAATGTACATGTATGTCTTAAGAGCAAATTTGAACTTCACATGACGTTTTAAAACCCTCGTGCACTAAGTACATTAGGGTTGTTGTCCTTACGGCCATATATCATCACTAGCCATTCATCAGGCTGGCGTGGTGTTATTTTGGTCTACTTTAGTACCACTCTCGAGGAATAAAGGTGCTCACCCGGTCCAGGAAATTACCCCCATTTAGCCCTAACTGCCCCCATATCCCCTCGGAGACTCCTGGACTTGAGTGATAAGTGAGTACCGTGCTGATTACCCGCTACAACCATTCATAAGCGCTAATTTGCGATTTATTACGGGTTTGCGATATTCCTTACTCCACGTGATTAGTCTTCTTTTTAATATTGTTCTTGCCCAAGTGTGAATGGCTTTTATATAATGCTTATTAACTCTCTATGCAGAATTTCCTAAGTGCTCAAAGATTTCAGCATTATTACCCTAGCATTAGCAGTACAGCTATTAGGTGCATAAGCTTTATCAAGGAATAAATTCCTACCAGGTACCCATTCATCTCACCTGGGTTGAGTGCAGCACAATTTGGATGAATTTCTTGCTGAAGGAAATTAATACATAGAATGTTTGCTCCCTTCCCCAATTCCTAAGTGCTAATGTGCGATTTATTACAGGTTTGCGATATTACTTACTCCACGTGATTAGTCTTCTTTTGAATATTGTTCTTGCCTAAGTGTGAAGGGCTTTTATATAGCACTTATCAACTCTTTATGAAGAATTCCCTTAGAACTCAACAATTGTAGCATTATTATCCTGGCTTTAGCAGTGCAGCTATTAGTGTTGAGAATGTTTGCCTGCAACACTCATTCCTAGGCGCCAATTTACGATTTATTATGGGTTTGCGATGTGCTTTCCTCTGCGTGATTGTTGAAAATTGTTCTTGTGTATTAAAATGTGAAGAATATTTGCCCCCTACACCAATTCCTCAGCGCTAATTTTCAATTTATTACGGGTTTGCTAGGTGCTTTATTCCACGTGATTGTGAAATTAGTATTCTTCTGAATATTGTTCTTACCTATTAAAGTGTGAGGAATGTTTGCCCACTACAAAAATTCATGTGCACTAATTTGCAATTTATTACGGGCTCAAAATCTGCTTGGCTCCCCGTGATTTAGGGATTGGTCCTGAAGTTGTTTTGAATATTTTACTTGCCCAAGTGTTTCTGACTGTCAAACAAATTTTGAAATATGATTATTTGATAATTGAGCCTTATTTCCTCTCATCTTCTTCAGTTTATCTTTCCTATTTCTACAGTAATTCAATTTTAACTTCTGTTTAAATGGTCATTCACAGGTTTAGGAAACAATAATTACACCTACTACACTTATCTAATAATAAAAATTCATTTTTTAATTCAAGTCAACTTTATTTAACCTTTATGAAAATCAATACAATGAAACAAATCCAGTACCTTTATTGTATGAAAGTGTAATACTTTTGTTAACAATGCAAAATTTTCACAAATGTAAGTGTATGTGATCCACCAGATATTTTTATACAAATGTTATCGAAAGTAGGAAAGAATAAAATCAGAATTTAAATAATCATATTCATATCAGAATAAAGATCAGAACTCTGGAATATTGTGGCTTTGCGCCAGCAAAATGAGCGCAGAATTCTCGCCATGGCCATGTTAGCTTGTAGCAGGTAGATCATTATCCATGAATGGTGAGTTGTTGAATACTTAATATACTGTCGCCACTTGAGTTTTTATGAAATATCAATGACCAATAAACGTTTTAATGAATACTGCAAAAGCTTGATTTTTTAAAACAAATGTAACCATGATTTTGTGAAGATTTCCATTCTTTATAATGCCCCTAGACAGGCATACCATAATCTTTTAGAATGTTAAAATAACAATCCTCTTACACCTAAATATGTGTAAAATTCAGTAATATCACTAAAAATTTATGCGCAGTAAATACTGGCTTTTACAGTATACCATTGACTGAATCATATAAAATCATATTTCAATGCTTGGTAATGTCAATCGTTACCTTTAAATCTTGCTTCTCACTAATCAAGTATTACTACAGCTGGTTCCTATACCAAAACATTCTCACTGTCATGACGTTAGCACTCTATCATCAAGATGATACTTACATCAGGAGAGAGGGCGCTGTGTAACCTCTTTATCTGTTGTGTCTACTGAAAAGAATAATTTTGTCTTCGACGTTACTTCTTCAGTTTTAATTACAGTGTGGCATTGACTGAATCAGATGAAATCATATTTCAAGCACCAGCAGTGTTAATCATTACCTTTAAATCTTGCTTCTCGCTAATCAAGTATTACTACAGCTGGTTCCTATACCAAAACATTCTCCGTGTCATGACGTTAGCACTCCATCATCAAGATGGTGCTCAAATCAGGATAGAGGGCGCTGTGTAGCTTTTGTCGTTGTGTGTACTGTACAGAGGTACTTTCATCTGATTGTATTCATTCATTTTTTTTCATGAAAATTTCCTTTTTAGCTTTATGAAGAAAAAGGTTCACAGAAAAATTATTAGTAAAATTTGTTATAACACAATTATTGTTAAGATTTATACCTGCAAGACTTCTGGGCACTCCTCAGAACGATGGTGTCAGGCTCTCATGTTGCAAAGTACTTAGCAAGTCTATGGGGGTGTTTTTAGAATGTTACAAATTGTGATGCAGCTACAAATTGTTTGCAAATTCTGTTTGTGCGCAACAAGAAATGCATGAAACAATGAGTCAAATTACCAGATTTCGATCAATTGCAACTTTTTACAGGGAAGCTCATTTTCAGGCAAAAGCCTTTATTTTTAGACTAAAAATTTCTGAACATTTTTGTGTATAAATATTGCATTCTAAGTGATCTTCATGCCCTTTGATCAATTTCAACTGGCACTTGTGTTTCTCGCAACAACCCATTTGCACTTTGCAATGTCAAGTAGCAAATTGTGCTCTCATTTAACATAATAAAACTTCTCACCAATAGAGTGCCCATCACATTGGTCTTGATAATGAGGGTATCTCTTATTTATTACCACAGTGATTGCGTCTTTATTTTCTGAGTCCTCATTATGAGGTTAATGATAGATTGAATAATATAATCAGTGGAGAGATGGACAGCCTTGGACATGACATTTGGAGGGAGAGGGAGAGGGGAAGGAGGGAGAGAGAGGAAAGGGGGTGGGGGTGGGTAGAGAGAGTGAGAGAGGGGGAGGGAGGGTGTGGAAGAGAGAGAAATAGAAGTGGGGGGAGGAGTAACATGGATGAGAAGGTGAGCGAAAGAAGAGAGGAGAGGGGAACATTAGCGAGAATGTGGAGAGGCTGGGGAGGAGGGGGAACAGGAAAGAGAGAGGGGGGGAAAGAGGGAGAGGGAGAAGAGAGAGAGAGAGAGAAGATAGAGGGAGAGGGAGAGAGAAGAGAGAAAGAAAAAAGAGAGGGGGTGGGTAGAGGGAGAGAAAAGTGGATGAAGAGGGGGGCTAGAAAGGAGAGGGCAGCATGAGTAAGAATTGGGAAGGGAGGAGATGGGGAAGGGGGTAGGGGAGAAAACAGTATGTGAGGAGAGGAGTTCGGGCATAAACCTAGAAATACTAAGAGGTAACATGAAAGAACGCTTGTCAGTTTTCACCCTTGCCCCTATTACCTATTGATAATTTTACCAGATATTCTGAGAAACTGGATGTAATTTGTCACTTATTCAGATTTTAAATCACATCAGATCTACATCAAACTGGGAGAAATTTGTCACTTATTCAGATTCAAGTTCATCATAATTGCATCTAGGTCATGGTCCGGCCAGGTCAAACCACAAGATTTCATATGAAATGAATTATGTTTGTGGTTAGAAAAAGAGAACTTAGCCCCTCTTCGGACATCATCGTTAGAAGATGCAGGCTGGATAAGCGCATTTGTTGATTTTGCATCACTTCTCTTCCTCCTCATCATCCGGCTACTCCCTTTCTACTCCTCCATTCTCACTATTCTCTCCTTATAGTCAGTTTCTTTTCTCCTCATGCTCTTCTTCTGTCTTCAAATAAAATGCTTAACATCATCTTGAGATGCTGGATGGATAAGTGCATTTCTTTCTCTTTCTCTCTAACATCGTCCCTCATCCCACATCATTAGAAGATGCAAGAGGGATCTGAATTTGTTGGTCCTATTATTTCCCATGATGTCATCTCTCATCCTCTCCCTCACACCCACCCCTTTGCTCCCCTTCTTCTTTATCCCCCCCCCCCTCCTTCCTCTCCCCATCCAGCTTTTCCTCTCCTCTCCTCCATTCTTCTAAAATATTAAATACTTACTCCTATGTTCAGAGACACACAAGATAAGTTCACTTTTTTCCTTCCCTCTTTTCTTTTACAACAGCATCCTCCATTTTCTCACACCCTTATTTTTGCCTCCTTCTTCTCCATTACTTTTTCTCCTGCCTCCTCCCATCTTCTTAAAAGGGAATGCTGACCCCCCATCTTTCGAAGATGCTGGATGGATATCTGCATTTATTGATAATATATCTCTCCCCTTATTCTTTTCTCCCACCACACCCTTCTCTTTGTCCCCCTCTTCTTCATTTCTTTCTCTCCCCTCCCTTCCTCTCTCACCCAGCTTTTCCTCCCCCTCCCCCATTCTTATCAAAATGAAATACCTACTCTAATGTTTAGAAGATAATGGATAATGCATAAGTTTATATTTTTTCCTTCCCTTCTTTCCCTCCCAACCAACATCCTTCAATTTTCTCCACCCTACCCCCATGTTTGCCCTATTCTTTACTCTTTGCCTTCTTGCTTTATTTCTCTCCTGCTCCCCCCCCCTTACCCTCGCCCATCTCACGTCTTCTCAATATGGAATGCTGACCCTCATCTTTAGAAGATGCTGGATGGATATCTGCATTTGTTGATCTTGCATCTTCCAAGATTTTTTATTTTTACTCATCTTTTTTCCCTTTACACCCTCCTCTTTGCCCCCTTCCTCACCCTTTTCTTCTTCCTTCCCCTTCCTCATGATTCCCCTCCCCCCTTTCCCCTCCCCCTCCTCTTCCCGTCTTCTCGAATATAGAATGCTGACCCTCAAATTTTGGAGACATGAGTGGATATTCCTATTGTTGGTCTGGACTGTGAATTTTTCCCTCATTCTTTTCTCCCCCACATCCCCCTTTCCCTTCTTCACTCCTCCCCTTCCTCTTCATTTATTTCTCTCCTACCCCCTTCTCACCCTCCCATCTTCTCAAATATGGAATGCTGACCCTCATCTTTAGAAGATGCTGGATGGATATCTGCATTTGTTGATCTTGCATCTTGCAAATATCTTCAAGATTATAGGCAGGAAATCTCAACCAGATATGATGATGCTGGTCAGAACCTTCTTGGTCAGAAGAAATTCATAAAGATAATTGCAAATATTCTATCTGATATGATTTTAATTAAAGGCAGCAATTGTTTTCCTAGAAATTCTTATCACATGGCTTTACAGTTTTAGACTGTGGTTTTTAAGGCATTGGCCAGAAAAAACTGTCAAAGATGATAAGGTGTGGGCCAGTAAAATGTTCAAATATGAATAATTGTTGATGTTGCATCTAATATATTTTCTGTGTAGTTACTAAGTGCCCCCCCCCCTTTTTTTCTTAGATAAAACATCTCTGTTTTTAATTCTGAGAAATCTATGAGAAGAGTGATTTAATTGGCCAATAGTCTATTTTTTCCATGCTAAAACAAATAATGGTACCAGAAATATGGTTCATTATAGTTATTTTTATTCATTCCTCTGTGTGTACGTGAGTAAGTAGCGTCATAGCAATAATTCAATATGGCATTAAACATAACTTTGCATTTCATTTTGTGTTGTCAGCACATATCTCTTTGTGAAATAAATGTTTCTTATGCTAAATGAAATTGAAAACGTGACTTTTAAGCAGTGCTTTTGGAGGACATATTGCTTTTTGCTGTTTGACAATACTGCCATGTAGAAATGTGATCAAGAATTTGCTAGAAAGTGCAAGAAGTTTGATTTCCTACACCTCTCTTTTCTTCTGTCAATTCAAACAAATTTCTATCGACATGAAGATTAATGGTTTTGTGGAGCTGGGAGTCAGGCGCTTTCATTGACCCGAATAAAGCGTTTCTCTCCGTTCCTGTGTGTTTTGCATTGTCCCGCAAAAAATGGTTGTTTGCTTTTCTGCTGGCGGTATTTTTTCCCGTCCAAATATTGTGGTAAACCGTCAGAAAGTGAGACATGTGGGTGAGTGATGATTGGCTGGCTGTTTCATGGCGTAAGGTAGTTGACTAATTTCGAAAGAAAAATTGAAAGTAAAAAGGACGTGATTGGGAGGACTTTACAGATAAATAGAGAAATTCCAAATCCGTGCTCTCGTCACATTTCGCAGGATGTTAAATAGAAGAAAATTTGTTTTTGTTATTCTTTTGTCAAAGATTTACATCCTCATTAAAAGAATAATCTTTTCTTTCAACCAATTAAAATTTAAATTTTACATTTGGAATGAAATCTTTCTCATTTTCAAATCGCTATAATTTCCAGTTTGAAAAAAATAATAATTGAAAAAAATATCACCTTTTTCATAAACAGAAAATAATGCTAAAGAAAGATTTGCACCCCTTGTATGTAATCAATAGATTTTAGGTAAATTATCCATCAAATCTTTTCTCCAAGAAAAGGTACCCGGCACTTTTCGGAATATATATCAAACTTTTCCTAATGTGCAATTGCTTATTTATCTGATCTTGACATTGTACTGTGCACATGAAGGTCATATTCCAATATTTGTTCCAACCACTCATATTTTATCACCCAATCTTTTGTCACGGCAACATTGACAGATTAGGAATTGAAAGTTTGATGGCCTGAAAAATAAACAAATGTTGCTCAATTTCTAGTTCTGCGTCTTGTCCTGATGGAACAATAATTCTCCTAGTGTTCAAAATGTTGTTACCCTCACTTGAAAGATTTCATTCTCGCTGTCAAAGTTTACTGGGGCAAAAAGTCTGACTGTAAATCTGCAATTTTCAATATTTGTAGAATTGTTTGATAGGGGAGGATAGTATGACTATTGCAAAGTGACTTTACTGTTATATAAATCAGTGAAGTGACATGAGCTGCCCTTGCAGGAGAAATTAATTATTTTGTTCAAATAAGGTATTTACCTATAAAAAAAAACTTAGTTAACTTTCATGCTAAAGCATAAATAGCATACATATTTTATCACAAATAGAATCTGTAATAATACATGACTAACTTTCTTCTTAAATGTGAACAATAAAATTTACTCCTTATAGAAAAAGTTTGACCAGGTAGCTCTCCCAACTTTAAACTTGATGTCGCTAAGTGCTTCATCGGGACAGTTTTGATATACGAGTGTTGCTTGGACGGTCATTTGAAGCCAGATTTATGAAGTATTGAATGTGTGGTGTTGGTAGATTGGTTGTCAAGTTGCAACAAATCAGCCAATGTGTAATTTCGATGCTTTGCCAAACAAAACAGAAGATATTGGTCAACTCCATCGTAATGATAAATAAAATTTATTTTGTGCGAAAAGTTTCATTGCGAGTAGTTGCATTGCTTCATAAATGTATAAAAAATTGTTAATGACCTGACACATGAAAATGAAATACATTAATGAAAAAAGTTGGAGTATGAATAATTTTCCAGGGAGGTGTTCCACTAAGTCATTCTTAAGGTTACGCACAACTTTAAGCAAGACTGGAGTACGTTAACGAGTGCAATACGTGGAAGATTCTCAATCTTTCAGCATAAGAGCTGGTACCAGTCGTGCCTAAAGTCATTCTTAAAGTCTTTCGTATCTTGGTGAAACACCGCCCAGATGACTTTTCATGATCATATTCATACTACAATATAGAAGTTTTGTTTCCGTATGGGTGGTAAGACCGATCCATTGCTGTAGGGGGACAGCCTCAGCTTTCTCTGGGGTAAAAACTACAGGATGGAAATGATTAGATGAATAAATACCTAAGGAGAGAAAAAAAATTGGTTGTTCTCAACCGACCGACCTTCTAAAGTGGCCCGACCTGAACTATTGTTTTTGTTTGTGCTTTTGACTAAAGTTGAAAAATCACTAGATGTGTATGGTGAAGATAAACCTCTGAAGTCATTTTCAGAAGTTCTGTAGCTCTTCACCCTACCCTTCATCTAATTTTCCCCATGAATTGTGACCAACTGACGCCTTTTTAAAAAAAATGACATTTTAGGTCAACCAAACATTTTTTTGGCCGTAGTACCCTTTCCTCTTGCCATCTTATTGATTTCCACTCCTCTGTATCAATTCCAGTTCTGATAGCTATTATTTCCCTCAACCCCACACTATCTGCTTTTGAAATAAAGCCATGAATTGTGTTTTCGGTGCAATTAGTGGGGTATAGCCAATTATGCTCTGTGGAATTCCTAAATATTCAAGGAAGGCAGATTCACTTTGGAAGATATTATCAGCTCACAGAGTCCTAAACTGAACTACATTTGTCATCCACCCTGCTGTGCACATTGTAATCTAAGCTTACATCAGTCTGGAGTGTGTCTGTAAGGTGACCTTAAATGACCTCACTTTGACCTCACTTGACCCCGTTACCTGGCCAGTGGGGTCAACCACTTGTGAAGGTGTGGCCTTGTTTGATAATCTCCTCAGAGGAAAGATTGCTTATCCAAACTGTGTGAACAACCTCCCATAGTTTTTGAAGATGTGATTTGTTTTTGCGTGATTGAGGGAAAATGGGTTGGGAGTTTGGAGGTGGGCAGGGGATGTATCAGCCATTTTGTCACAGAATTTACAAATCGGCCTAAACCTTAATTGCAAATTTTCCTGAAGGTGTCTATATATTGAATTGACTTTTAGGAGGTTCGTGAAATCATTTATGATTAATGTCTTGCTAAGAAGTTATTGTCTCATACTTCAGCCTGAATTCACCAAGTTCCATGGTTTGAACCTGGTTTGAAAAAAAAGTGGTAGCATGCCTTACGTAGCACATAGGTGCCTACATATGAAAGTGCCGATGATGCATTTCTTCAAGTGCATTTCTGCTGAAATTTAAACCACCAATGATTTAACAATGGCAATGAAATAAAACAGTAACCTCGGGTAACAGCAGAAATATTAGTAACTCTATTATTGGCCATTATAGACAAATGGATAAATCTCTTTTTGTCATTATCATAATTATATGAATTTTTTA
Organism: Temnopleurus reevesii; assembly: GCA_036244855.1. NCBI lineage: Eukaryota > Metazoa > Echinodermata > Echinoidea > Temnopleuroida > Temnopleuridae > Temnopleurus > Temnopleurus reevesii. The sequence continues at coordinate 29,430 of BQKZ01004171.1, forward strand.
TATATCCCTCATCAGATCAATTCGATGCCTCAAACTTCATATTTTCATTTTTCTTTTTCTCTTTCAGGTCCACCTGGAAGGCAGGGCATCCGAGGTCCTCCTGGTACGCCAGGCTCCCCAGGAAATCAAGGCACCTACCTGTATAGAAAGACCACCTGCCCATAAAGACCACCTTACTCTACTCCTTCAAAAGCAATTAAAATATGAATGAACCTGTCTATTGAGACCACATTTTCTGTCTCCCTTTGATGGCCTTTATAGACAGTGCTGTTTACCATGATGTTGACTGTATTTTTGCTTAATATTTTCTTTCTTGTTTTTTTCTTTCAGGTCCACCTGGACGGCAGGGTATCCGAGGTCCTCCTGGTACGCCAGGCTCCCCAGGAAATCAAGGCAAGAGGGGTAGATCAGGTATTAATCCGCAAACCATCCGCAAACCTTTCCATTCCATATACCATGGAGGGATGCTTTCTGCTCTGGAATATGCAATGATGTGTAAATTAGAATGAGAAGTATTCAATAGCTGAATATACAGGTAACTCTGCTGAAGTCGAATCTGTTGGGACCACACAAATCTGTTCGACGTATGAGAATTTCGACTTTAAAGAGGCTAATAACAATGGTTTTGTATGATTAGTGCCAGAAAATCACATCGACTTAGGCAATTATTTGACTTAGGGGGTGTTGCTCAAAAGTTGCAATTGATCGCAAGTTGCAGTTGATCGGAACGCGCCAATCAAAATCATTGTTTCATGCGCGTCTTGTTAAATGCGCATACCGTGCGCGAATGAAAATGCGCGTTACAATTGGCAAAGTTGCAGTTGATTTGCAGTTGATTTTGAGCAACACCCCATTAGACAAGTTCGACTTAGGCAGAGTTGACTGTATTTGCTTGTGAGAGAATGGATGATAACAATTATCATACTCTCACCCATTCACTTGTGATGAAAACTTTAAATTCACATAAATTACCCCGCTCAGAGAAAAAAGTTTTGGGGCTCTTTTTAATTGTTTCACTCCGCAAAAGGCTCACATTCGAGGGGGGTGTTGCTCAAAATCAACTGCAACTTTGCAAATCGTAACGCGCATTTTCATTCACGCACGGTATTCGCATTTAACAAGATGCGCATGAAACAGTGATTTTGATTGGCGCATTCCGATCAACTGCAACTTGAGATCAATTGCAACTTTTGAGCAACACCCCCTAGGAGGTGTAGTAGACCAAGAGATATATTAATCAAAATCAATCATGTGCAAAAATGAAATGTTTTTGGTATCATGCAAGAAAGTTGCATTATGGGTTTTTCAAGAATTAAAAATTGTAGAATCTTGTGTAGAAATATATTTACGCATTAGTTAGCGAGCCCTAACTTTTTGTTCGTAGTGTATTGCATATTATAGAGCGTTTAGCATCTCTGCTGATCTTAAAGGCATTGTTTAACATTGTTTTCATTTAAAAAATTCTCAACTGCCAGATCCTAGAGGTTATCTGAAAGGTTGATGGTGCATATAAATTAAACTGGGAAAATATTGGGCTTAAAATCAACATTTAGTGCTTGAAACAAGCGAAAATCTAAAACGTTGCCTCCATAGGCTTTTTACAGGAATTAATGCATCATCCTGACGCTTTAATTCAATGTACATAGATATCTTGATAGTGCATGAATAACTTTCTTTATTTTTGAAATCTCTGTTGATTTTTCATCTATCTGAATATATTTAGATAGGACAGACAGCTTGGTTTGAGAATTTTTTAAATTGTGCAACTGCAATGTGTGACAGTGTCTTTAACCAAAGTGCAAACCATCCTCAAACCATTCTATTTGCAGCAATATGTCAACCTTAAATCATATTCTGTGCCTTTAAAGCCCCAGTCACTTAGAAGCCGCGACTGAACACGATTCAACATGACTCTTTGGTTACAGACAGTTGAAAATTGATCAGGTCAATCAAAATTGATCTGGAGGGTATTTTATGAAACTTGTTACCAGAGACAAGTAGTCATTTTCCAACAATTACCATAGCAACAGTCAGCGATAGTGCTGATCATCCAATCAATAACCAGGATTACATTGTATGAGCGAGCGCTGACTAATAGTCACTGGCGGCAAGTGTCATGAAATACCCTCTCAAAAACAGTCTGTGTGCCTTATCAGACTGCCTAAATGCTAGTTAAATTCCTGATACATGTGAATTGGTGTTAGTTTGATTTTTTGTCCTGCTTGCGTGACCAAATTGTTGAAGTTATTGATATCAATAATGGGATTCCATTTCCTTACAAAAATTCATTTCGGAAGCTTTGTCGAAAGTACAAGGGTCATCCAACCGCGCTGCATAGTCATTGAATATTGCCCTTGGTATATGCAATGGTATTTTTTCTATGATGGCTTTTAGCAGAAATCTATTTAAATCCAGGGGTTAGAGAAGAAAATCCAATAGCCTTTGATCAGGATAACATCTCAAGATGCCCATGTTTATTTTTAGGAATAGTCCAAGTTCTCCCGAAGGTCAGATCCAAAACATTGAACAAGAAAGGGTTGGAAAGACTTCTTAGAAGGTCTTTTAGTTTAGAGAGGATCGTGGAAAATTGGTTCAATTTTTCTTTAAAATCTATATATTATAATCTATGTATATATACGAATGTGTGAAGTTGAATATTTTGGAAAAGTTTTGGTTTATGTTAACCAAATTCCTGTATCCTTCACACCCTTCATCTGTAGTATGAACAGGATCTATAACAATTCTCCCCAATTACCCCGTTGGAAATAAGACATCGGCTTTGATGGGATATCCTTGTCATGGTATTTTTTCTTGCATTATAACAAATAAAATCTAATAAAATCAAATCAAATATTCATTATTGCTCTTTAAATCTAAATGTATATGGAGCTCTAGATTTTTCACTTCACATACCTGGGGCGTCTATTTCTAGTACATATAATTCCTAAATATAACACATACTTTTAGAAATCTGTTCAAATAACATTTTTTTGACAAATAAAAATGTGAAGAAAATTTACATGGAAATCTCGTAAGCTTTCTAATTTTGTAAAATTGACACCAAACAAAGAAATTACTGTAAATATCAATTGTGGAAGGTTGTGACGTAAGTGCACACTTAGCTAATACCCAGCGTTTCATGTGAAGTAAGAGTCCCAGAATCAAAGTGCATGATATTGGTTTCGTGACGAGATATCGCCCGATATCGACCATATGCGATACAAAGAATTATATCCCCTTTTTGTCATGTGACCTCGTACTAGATATGATCTACAATATCCACCACCATACCGATCATTCCTGAATCGGTATTAAGTATGATCTTGGGTAAACTAACAAGTCCGCAGCTATCCCATAATCCTGCAGCAACAGCTGTTCGGAATAACATTCTTCTTGTTACTCCTGCTCAAGATATTATTTTGATGGTCAAGGGGGTATGGTATGTATTTGATCCATGAACTACCCTATCAGACTAGCCCCTCTCCCCGTGAGTACAGGCCCATTGAGAATGAAATTCTACTAGCCCCTATTCCTCTAGACTCCAGGCCCATTTGGAATGAATATACTGTTCGAGATATTATTTTGAATGTCAAGGGGGTATGGTATGTATTTGATCCATGAACTACCCTTTTAGACTTTACAAATTCTGAAATTTAGACCCATTTGAAAGCTTTCTCTCCTGTTGAAGATGCAGGTCTGATGTTCATGGGAGTTTGGTATGTATTTGATACATGAACTCCCCTTTCAGACCAGCCCCTTCACCTCTAGAGTTTAGGCTCATTTGAAATAAATATTCCTCTTGCCCCCCCCCCCCCCCC
>BQKZ01004171.1:34129-50196 GCA_036244855.1 Temnopleurus reevesii
GGTTAATCTGAATGCCATGGACCCTCCTCAAAGAACTAACTTCTTTCTTGCTTTGATCAGAGCGGCAGAAAGACATTTGTCTCTAATTTATGACCAGGAAAAATGATGATTTTATGAGAGAAGTCTGATTTTATGCAAAGTTTTTGCCCCACCAATCTTGTCATTTCTCCTAACCTAAAAAATAGATCAATCTTTAGAGAGGAAGTTTGTATTTCTCTATTTATATCAAACAAAGATTTATCACATAGCTATATTTATAGAGATAGGAAATGAAAATAACAGAATCACCCCAAAAGTGTGATTTTTAAACATTTTTCATGCTTTGCCCAGACAGAAAAGGAAATGGATTTGTGTGAAGTGTGATGCTTTTTCCCCTAATTTTTATTCAACATTGTCACATTTTATGCCTTCACTTTGTTGTAATGATTGATTTTCTATTTGATTTTATTCATCATAATGCAAGAAAAATACAAATGACAAGGATTTCCCATGAAAGCCGAAGGCTTATTTCCAATGGAATCTCTAAAGCTCAATTATTTCTTTTATTCTGTTATAAATATCCTTTTCTTTCACAGACGCTGCAATTGATATGAATTCTTTGAATTTATTTCATATTTACAATTTTGAAAAAAAAGATGCATTGCACAATATTTGTCTTAATTCACATTTTTGCAAGGGCCTGTTCACCAAATGTAACCAAGTGAATTTTGTCACTCATTTTGCAGAGTACATGTAGAAGGAGGGAAAGAGTTTTACTCTTATCCAAGAGTTGTTCTTTAATCCTTTGAACAAGTCACATTGAGGAAAATCGCTTTTCAAGGGAAAAAACACTAGTCCACTTGAAAAAAAGATTGGTTTAGCCCTTACCATAATCACTCTGATCAGATTGAGAAATAACACCTCCCACTCTTATAGTTACAAATTTGCTTGAACACATTTAAAGAGTCAATGAAATTGCTCAAATATTCCTTTGTTCATTAATTTATTTATGTATTTATTTATTCATTAATTCATTTATTATGTAGGCTTAATCTAAATATTAACAAAGTTCCCTTTATGCAAAATCCTCTGCTTTTAGCTTCATCAAAATGCATCTTGGAAATTGCTTTAAATTATATACCTCGTTATATTTCTCATCAAAACTTGTATTTTTGCTTCTTTCAATCATCAACTTAAAGCTGAACATTATTTGCATGTATATACATGAAACTAAGACAATTCTTTTTTTGAAGAGACAGCATTATTTTCAAAGAAAATTGTGCTGATTGTGTTATTGTTTTCACCATATAATTATGCAAGCTGAATTTAAAAAAAACACGAATGCACTTTAAAAAGGAGATGATTAGAGCAAATGTTTTATTTGTTTCCATTTGAAATGTTTTTTTATTGCTATTCTATTTCTCATGATTATAAATTTCTCTCTTCTTTTCTCTCATTTTTACTCTTTCATGCACTCATTACATTGTCTTTCAACAGGATTTCCAGTAAGTATTGCTATATTCTTCATTTATTCTTAAATGTGTAGAGTTTCATCTTGTTTAGCAAATAACATTTGAATAAACCAAAATAAAGTGAAACCTCTTTATAACGAGGTCCTTGGAACCATGAAAATTACCTTGTTACATCAGGTTCCTCACTATATCAGGGTAAAAAAAACAAAGAATTATAAAGAGCTGGGACCAACAAATCACCTTTTTATAACAGGTATCTTGCTATATCCGACCTCTTTATAACAAGGTTCCACTGTACTGATTTATGAATGGTATTTGTTACGATGTGCAATGTTACAGATACAACCCATTATGATTCAAAATTATTAGATCAAACTTGTCTTCTATATTCATGTACCTTTTTATATAGCAATAAATTGCAGGGAATAAAAGAACCTGCTGTAAAAGCTGAAATTTTCACTGAGGTTTTATTTTTGCAAATTTCGCGACCATAATTTCGCTAAAATTTTCACTCATTAGAATGCTCTTAGACATACAATAATCCTTCAGAACGTGAAAATGAAAAAAAATCATCAAAGTGTGAAAAGGTCTGAAACTCAGTGAATTTGCAAGACATTTTATTCACTAAAATATTGAAAGTATGATTCTGTTAGGTATGAATATGTACAATATATTCATTAAATAAATAGATAATGGCATTATAATATGAAGAGAATATTATACAAAACAATTTTCATAGTTGAAATTTTATTATGATACATTATGTCATGTCCTTGAATGGAGAGCAGCAGTATTTTAGGCTCGCATTTTGTTAATTTTTGTCACATTTTGATATAATTTTTTTTCCAGGGCTCAATAGGGTCAAAAGGAGAACCTGGGAGGAGCGGACTAAGGGGTTCGAAAGGAGACCATGGTGATCCGGTAAGTATTTTTATTTTTCTTGTGAAAAAGTTGAGATAATTTGTAGTAATTTTTATCAAAGTAGGTATACTTACAGTACTTTGAGAAGTTTTCTTCAACAAAGCTAAGATAATTTATAGCAAAACAGTTCTTTCAGACATTTTCTTCAACAAAGCCAGGATAATTTGCTTGCATGGAAAATTGATGAGGAGTCCCTTCTTCAGCCATGGAGTGAAATATAATTTGCATGCTGAATTAATATTCATCTGTGAAATAGAATATATGATTTATACATGAACTTCATGAGGTGAACAACGACATCAACAACTACGAGAGTATGAATTATAGTGGGGTATTAATTCCAAAATTTCTGAGTTGTTATGGCAGTTTCCTTGCAGATTTCTTTCCAATTTGTACAAACTTTCTCTTTCCTTTTTTTGTCTTTCCTTTTTCAACTTTCTCTATTTGTAACTTTGTCTTTACTTTTCCATCATTCTCTTTCCTTTTTAACCTTTTCATCATTTCCCCCCTTTTTTTAGATGACATTCTCCTTATTCATTTTAACTTTCCTTTTCCTTTTTTAACTCTCTCTTTCTTTTATTCAAAAACTTTTCCCTTCTTTTTTCAATGTTATCTTTCTATTTCTTTTTCCTTTTTTCCTTTCACTCCTCTACTTCTTCTTTTTTACTCTCCTTTCATCATCATCTTCTTTTTTTCTGTCATTGTTTTTATTTTTGTCACCTCCTCTTTTTCTTCCTTTTTAAGCAAGTGCCATGAACACGATATAAGCTATTTTCGAAAAATAAAGTCGGTCGAAGGAGAATAGGTCCGTTCGCCATGAATAGAACTGTGCGAACACACAATGACAAGCTGGTTACGATTTGAATAGCATTTCAAAGAACCATTGAAATGGTGTTTGACTTTATTTTTTCGAAAATAGTTTATATCGTGTTCATGTTTCTTAAATTCTTTCTGTGATTGAAATAAATCTATTTTCAAATAATATCCTCTTCTAATTCAAGGGTATATCTGGTCCAAGAGGCAGTCCAGGGGAACCAGGAATGAAAGGAGCGCATGGAGTACCGGTAAGTTATAAGATTACCCCATCGACTACTCAATAGTAATCAAAGGATTAAATTGTTTCTTTGGCTCCACACATTTGTCTATTTAGCAAATACCTGCCCAGTTTTTTTAAAGCCCAAGTACAGTTTTGGTAAAGGCGAATATTTTTATCACCAGATTTTGTCTTCAAATCTATATGAAATGAAATATAGTATCATGAACATATTACACAAAAGATTGTGCGAAAAATGAACGAGTTTGGAAAAAGCTATAACCTAAAATGTGCAATTTTTTTTAGTGTGGTGCTGCACCACACTATTTCAATATTCCCATGCTCAGAATTGGATGAAAATTTCAGAATTTAATTGTTGTGTATATCTTTATAACATTCTATTGTCAAATCTCGGAAATAACTTTGTATATATGCTCGATAACGAGCAAAATAATGCTATAACCAAGAGAGGGGGCTAAATATGATTTAACGGTCAAATTCAAATTTTCAAAAGAATCAGTTCGTAAAAAAATATGCTATGGTCTCAAAAGGTGTGTAAGAATTACATGTCATGATAAACATCCCCAAAATTCACATTTCTTCATCTTTACCAAAACTATACTTGGGCTTTGATGTAAAAAAAAAAAAGAATTATTGAAGATGTTTGGTTTAAAGGGCCATGTACATTCTAGCATTAGCCAATTGTCTTTCCTACATATTACTGTGCTCTTGAGAGCGAGTGTCTGGTCTACTTGTCCATATTCAGCCATCAACCCTATAAATGTATAATGTATATCTTGTCTTTTATATTCATAATTAGAGAGTGCTGGTCTTCCTGGTGTCACATGAAATACATGGGAACCAGCCAAACCTGTTATATTGCGGGAGTCTGGTCTACTTGAACTAGATTCAATCATTTGATCAAAGTATAAACAAAATCAAATTTTAGTATTCTTTTTATTTAGGGAGTTGTGGGTCCACCTGGTGCCAAAAGAAATACAAAGGACTAGGGGACCTATGGAATAATGGGAGAGTCTTGTGTACCAGGGGCCGATTGCTCGAAATGGTCTTAGCTATCCTCTTCATGCTAAGGTGTCTTAAGTTCTTGCGCCACCCTCTTAACATAGACGTATTGATGCGAATGCCTATGTTACGAGGATGGCATAATAAGTAAAGAAGTCTTAGCAAGATAGCTAAGACCATTTCGAGCACTCGGCCCCTGGTCTTGAAGGGATCATTCATAGGCTACATTAGACCTCCTTGGAAGAAAGGAGAAAATGATCTCCAAATCTAATTTTTGGTATTCTTAATGACATTTTATTCAGGGAGTTGCTGGTCCGCCTGGAGCTAAAGGAAATACAGGGGACCCAGGTAGCCAGGGTCTAATGGGAGAGTCTGGTCTACCAGGGCAGCCTGGTCTGCCTGGTCTAGAAGGGATCATGGGCCAGATTGGACCACCTGGGCCTCCGGGTGCTCCTGGGGAAAAGGGAGAATCAGGAGAAAATGGTGTTGATGGTGTTCAGGTGAGTGTTCTAGGAATTATCAGTACTTTTGCTCTTTTGGTATTTCATGCTCAACATTGAAAAGAAAGCAAACCTATGTAGACAATACTAATTATTAGTGCTTTTTGTAGCCTATTGGTTTTCTAATATTTGTATACAACCTAAAAGGCACTTGGTTATTTTCATTGATCTTTTCTTTATGGGTTTGTATCCATCGGAACATTATTAGATAAGCCGGAGAGCATGGTTTTAGATTCTCTTTCATTGTCATTGAAACCATAATATTGATAATCTTTTAATTTCAGAATATTTTTTTTATACTTTTCAAGGGTCCACCTGGAATTGAAGGCTATGGAGTGAAAGGAGAGAAAGTGAGTAGATTATCAAAGATGTTTAAAAAAAAACCCATTAACCGGCTCCAAGCCTCATTAAGTTCGTCTGTGGCTTGCACTGAAGCTATATGCACGCACATTGATAAATGTACGTTCATTTAAATGTATGCTCCATTGAGGCTCAAATCACAAGGCAAGAGGCCAGCTTCTCGAGAACCATATTGCTTGGTATTGTTGATAGCTCTGGGAATATACCAGTGCACCTTAAATCGATAGACCAGTTTTGGAAGGAGAGGGCTTCAGATATTTAACTAGTTTGCGAGCTGCAGTAAAATTATTACCATAATGCAGTTTTTCATTAGTAAATTAGAGCATGTTCATAATTTGTTTGAATGAAATTGACCTAGAAATGGCTTAATTATCGCAAAATAAAAAATCATGCTGCGGTTGTACTCCCTTACAGAACATGCTTCACGTACAAAATGAACGCGAACTCACACACCGCAGACAATACCACGGATCGCACAGCCCATTTCAGGCCAACGCTCCCCCGTGCTAAAGCTCTTAGCACACCGTATGAATAATGGCTGATTGACGTGTTCGACGTAAAATACACAGAATATGAGCAAAAATGTACTCCTAATATCCTACACAGATATACTTAAGCATGTAAAGCAACTTGTGAATACATCAGCTCGTTTAACATCACTTTCTGCATTCCGGTCAATACGAATTAAAAAAATTGTACACATCATAACCTGAATTTCAAATTTCATTAATAATTTTCCTTTTGTGTATAAAACGGTTGAACCTGATTAGTAGAAGGTCCTATGGACCAGCAAAATTTCCTCTTTATATTGAGACTTTGTTATATCAGGGGCAAAATTTAAAAAAAAATCACCTTGTTACCATCACAGCACATTATATCAGTGCTATTTATAATGAGGTAGAGCCATATTGCTTTTTTTTGTTGGTAACTTTCGTGTCAAATATCATGTTCTTGATCGTAATTGATTAATGGTATATGATGATTAAAACTACATATATTTTGTCTTTTCTTTTTCACAGGGTGATTTTGGAGATTCAGGATCAATAGGGCCTTCAGTAAGTGAAAATGAATTGACTAACATTCTTGAGTAGTCATCACTATGATATCAAAGGACAAAGAAACTGGACAAAGTTTACAACTCCCCATTCCAGTCCTCACAATGAATCCCATAAAAAATATAAAAGAGCTTTTTGGTTATTCAGTAAACATGTTCGACATCTGTTTTATTTTGCTTTCCAGATTCACGGGGAAGAACGTTTCTTACAATAGCTATAAGGCCATTGTAAGGGCTTGGATTGGGAGTTTGTTTTGGATTCTTTTTCGTCCTTATATTTCCCAGTATAGTTAAACCAAATGGATATTCATTGTACCAGTAACATATGGCTAATTAGATGCTTCATAACTTCACATTTAAAAAATATTGCTATGTTTCAAATTTTCCGCCTTCATACAGTATTTTTAGATCAGATAAGTCTATACCTTAAGATGGAAAAAAGATAAAGACAGTAAAAGACCGGTTTTAATGCCTATAAGTAGCATTTAACAAATCTGACAAAAACTTTAGATGCACATTTGTCAGGAAATTCTTGTGGAATTCATCTCACCAAAATCTGTTGAGTTCCTTGTTCTTCATATGTTGGGTTAATGTTTCAAATATTACTGTAATTGTATGTCATTGAAAAACATTTTTCTAATGATAATGTTTTCCAATTTCTCCATCTCTTGTTTTTCTTCTCTCATCCCCTTCTTTAATTCTCTCCTCCTTGTCCCGTTTCTTTCTATCTTTCATTCACTCTATGTGCAGGGTTCTATTGGAGAGCCTGGGCCAATGGGTCCATCTGGTGAAATGGTAATGGTCTTTCTTGATGTTTTTCCTCCGCAAAGCCTTAGGAGAAACTATACTCCAGATATTTTAGAATATCTGCAAAAGAAAGATAATTAAAACAGCACATTAAAATAAGAAATATCAAAATTGGTTATGAAATATGGCGACTACTTCATTTTTTAAATCATACTTTTTCCTAATATCAAGTTGATAATTACATATTCTAGAAAAAAAATATACATGGAGCTGTGTTTACACAGTGAAAATCATTGACAAACATATCAGGAAAAAGAAACCACAAAGTTTTCAGGAAAATATTACATAAAATAACATAAAATTAAAGAAATACAGTTAAATTCAAACCAAAAGTAAATCATTATTCAGGGGATTTGACCAAGTGGTAAACATGAACAATACGATTAACAGATATTGTGATTTATTGCAATATTTTTTTTTTTTTTTTTTTGCAGGGTACTCCTGGCCTGCCTGGTGAAAAGGGTGAAAAGGTATATATTTTATTTCTTTATTTGATTTCTTTTCAAATTTTGTGAGAAGTGTAATGATTTAGAGTTTGAAAAAAAGTTTATCCCAAAGTATAATGCAATTTGTATTAATTTCATATTTTTTGAATAATTTTGAGTACATATTATGTAATTACTGGCAAGCCATCCCAGTTATCAAAAAATATACCCTGCTATCGTATGGTACACATTTAATCATATATGCAAGACTTGTTATCTTTACGTTCAATTTATAAGAAATTGAAGTGTTATTACTTAAAAGTTTATGCACAATTATTGGGAATAATTCATACAATTTTTTATAATAAACACTGAAATGTATGCTCTTTTTTTTTTTACAGGGTGATCGAGGTGATGATGGCTCCATCGGAGAGACGGTGAGTAAACTTGGTTACATTTTTCTTCTTAAAAAAATTGTTGCGTATATGATTATATGTGGATATCATATGTCATTGAATAAGCTGATGAAATCACCAAATGGTGAAACTGCAATCACAACCCAAAGAGTGCTTACAACGAATTTGGAATGATTAAGAGATGACCAGCAGGCCCTTCGGGAGTCCAATGACCACCCGGTCCCAAGGGTGAACGAGGGGACCAGGGTGTGGCTGGATACTTGATTTCAGAATTAACTCATTTAATACTGGAACCAGGTAGTCCCTGCACAAAGTCTATATGAATGACAGAATTCAGTAGTCAATGGGTTAATTGATTGATTTATCCTTTTTCAGGGTATGGAAGGTCCGGAAGGTCCAACTGGCCCTCAGGGAGTCCAAGGACCACCAGGTCCGAAGGGAGACCAAGGGGACCAGGGTGTGGCTGGGATCCCTGGGGCGCCTGGTAGTCCGTCCAACATCACGATGAGAGGACCACCGGGCCTGTCGGAGGAGAGCCACATCAACTGTACCATTGTGATGAAGGGAGAACCGGGGACTCCGGGTCCAGCTGGAGCCAAGGGAGAGAGAGGGGATCCCGGGATGGATGGAGCTCCAGGTCTTAACGTGAGTAAATCACTATGTTTATTTTATTGCTATTATGAATGATGTCAGAAATTCAAGACCTTTGAGTTTAGTTGGCGAAGGCAGTGTTGGGGCATGTTATAAGGATGATTATAGGTGTCTTGAGAAGGTACACTCCTTAGTAATGAAGGGAGAACCAGGGACTCCGGGTCCAGCAGGAGCTAAGGGAGACAGAGGGGATCCCGGGATGGATGGAGCTCCAGGTCTTAACGTGAGTAAATCACTATGTTTATTTTATTGCTATTATGAATGATGTCAGAAATTCAAGACCTTTGAGTTTAGTTGGCGAAGGCAGTGTTGGGGCATGTTATAAGGATGATTATAGGTGTCTTGAGAAGGTACACTCCTTAGTAATGAAGGGAGAACCAGGGACTCCGGGTCCAGCAGGAGCTAAAGGAGACAGAGGGGATCCAGGGATGGATGGAGCTCCAGGTCTTAATGTGAGTATATCACTACATTATATTGCTATTGTGAATGATGTCAGGAGTTCGAGACCTTTGAGTTTAAGCCCCGGTCACATAGAGCCCCGGAAGGAACACGATTCAACACAAATCTCTGTTAATTCAGAGTTAACTACCTCAGAACAAAGAGTCATGTTGAATCGTGTTGCTTCCTGGCCTCTATGTGACCGAGGCTTTAGTTGGCGCAGGCAGACAGTAAACGTCTGATATATGGGGCATATCATAAGGATGATTATAAGTGTCTTGAGAAGGTATAGGTCTTTGTGATGAAGGGAGAACCGGGGACTCCGGGTCCAGCTGGAGCTAAAGGAGACAGAGGGGATCTAGGGAGGGATGGAGTTTCAGGGCTCAATGTGAGTATATCCAGACCTCCCAACCTTTCCGCTTTTGGCGGAAAATTTCCGCTTTTTTTTTCTTTTTCCGATTTTCCGATTTTGTCCATTATTTTCCGGAAAAAAAAAATCCGGAAAATGACGGCTATATACACCTCTATTTACATGACTTTGCCGATAGCTGGCAGCATTCAAAATACTCCGAATGCGGAAGTGATATCGGAGCACATGCATGGTTGCATGCGCTGCTGCATGCACGCACTGTCTGTGCAGTGCAGTACACGCTCGCAACATGTAAAGCGGTGGTACTGGTTTGTCGATCGCATCGAGTTTTTTGCCATGGAATCCGCCCTCAATATCCGAATTTTACGTCGGTATTGATCCCGACCCTGTTCTTGGAACACCCAATATCATCACTTGTAAGTATTTTTTTATACATCTGCATACAAATTTGAGTTTGATTTCCCCTCTTTTGATCGAGCGAACAGTTGCAGTGTCTTCTCCAGCGCGCGGTCAGCGGCGACTTGGGAACCCATCGCTCGGTGTTCGGGTGTTTTAGGAGTCTCCCAAATCCCTACTCTGTCATTGATAATTGTAACAAATGAATGGATATTAACCGATCTTGAATTAATTAGTCAAATTATTTGAGGATTAATATTTTTATGTCTTGTCTGAATACTGTTCAGGAAGAATATGCAACCACTTTTCCTGTTCGTCTCGGCGATGGTTTGTCTGTGTTAGTGTGTGTGTGAACTTTCAACCTATTTTTATTTATTGTTAAAAGCTTGTCAATTTTTACCAGAAAATGCTCCAAGAATAGGGCTCAGATGGCACCACAATTCACCGAGGCCCCCAGAGCTTCCAGGGCCCTTAGGCGGGCCCTGGATCCCGGCCGAAACGACTTCGCGCTTCGCTCTCGTGATGTGCGCTCCGCGCACATTTTTTTTAGTTCTTTCTAAAATCATTCACCGCGCAAATCATTAGGAATTTTTAAATCAAAATGTTGGGAGGTCTGTATATCACTACGTTATATTGCTATCGTGAGTGATGTCGGGAGTTCAAGACCTTTGAGTTTAATTGGTGCAGACAGGCAGTAAACGTCTTTTGATAGATGGGGCATGTTATAAGGGTGATTATAAGTGTCTTGAGAAGGTATTTGTCTTCGTGATGAAGGGAGAACCAGGGACTCCGGGTCCAGCTGGAGCCAAGGGAGACAGAGGGGATCCAGGGATGGATGGAGCTCCAGGGCTCAATGTGAGTATTGATAGATTTCTCATTGACATGACGGGCAGGGGAACAAAAGAATCCACAGTTGGAATTAGAACCAGGCTTTTGTATGGGTATGAATACAAGATAGCCCTCTTTCTGCTGGCAAAAGTGGCAGATGGGTAACAAAGGAGCGCCTCAAGGACATCCTGAAGAAGTCCCTAAGTGCCTGCCACATTGATCACCGCTAGTGATCCACCCTGGTTGCTGACCGCGTCAAGTGGTGCCGTATCATCCACCATCCACAAAAACTAGCTGAGGGAGAAACATCACGGGAGGAAAGATCATGAAGCCTCATCAGCCTTGTCAGTCATGTGTGTGCCTATAGCCAATGTGGGCAACCTTCATACAATATTCACTCATGAAGCAAAGCCAAGAGTAAAGTGAGATTACACAAAGAATGTATTGATTCTTGTCTCCAGGTCCAGTCAGAGATGTGTCAGTCATGTGTTTTAGTTCTCTCAATCTGTAGTTAATAATGAGATAATTCACTTCCAATTTCAATTTCAGGGAATCGATGGAGTCAATGGAGAGAAGGGCGAACAAGGTTTTAATGGAACACAGGGCACAATGGTAAGAAAGAAAGCTCCTAATTAATTTAGAAGTATTTAAACTTTGGATCTCAACACATAAAATTTACCTTAAAAATTTACAATATACAATAATACAATACAAAAAGTTCTTATATAGCGCCTTTTCAAAATATATGGTACAGCCAGCTGTAGCAGCATTTGTCACATCGCTGATGTGTGGCGTTCACACCAGTGCAAATTTCAGCCAGTGTGGAGTTTGCAAACTGCACTTAAATTGATAGTATTTTATGTTGAATGGCGCAGAAGTTGCAAATAGTGTTAAGTCTGTTTGTAGAATTCATTCAATAGATTTCATTGGGGGGAGGGCAGGAAGTCAGACAACTTTATCTTCATTACAGTCTGATGAAGGCTATCAGTATTCAGCAGCCGAAATGTCACTATACTAACGTTCTACGTTTGCACATCGTGAGACAACTGATCAACTCTCTTCAATTAACTTTGATACATTTCCCAATATATAGTGCACATGGGTTTGTAGCTCTGTCCACAAAGAGTTAAGAGAAAGATGGCAACATAGTAATGTTATTTTATTTAAAAATAAAATTGTATTCAGGGCTTTGCCCCATGAACAGACATATTTTGATATTTTTTTCTATTTCTTGTTATTTATTGCAGGGCTTACCTGGTCCACAAGGTCCACCAGGAGATGCAGGTCCAACGGTAAGGTCAAAACCTGTATACAATGAACCTTACACAAGAAAAGCTGAATTTCTTGAAAACTATTCATTAAAATTCCTTGAAATTCAATAGATTTCAAGATGTCTGTAACCCATATTCTGAACACTCATTTAAGTTTCATACTCTGAATCATAGTGTCACAGTGATGCTCAGATTAAAGGTTGTTTTACATTCTATCTATATCCCCAAATTAATGACAATTTGAGTTGAACAGAGGGATTTGATATTCAATTAGAAGAGATTATTTAACATCACCATCTGGAAGACGTGCCCATGGATCAAATATCAAAGCTATGAGAAAGTATGTGACTTTTTTATATAACAGGCACAGCCAGAACGCCTAGTATACTTAATTTTTTCCTTGAAGGAATTTCTTCTTGAAATGCAGCGTGCTACTTACAGCTACACTGCTAATAATAATAATATATGCAATTTATATAGCGCACATATCCACTCTGCTGAATGCTCAAGGCGCTTTACATTATTATAACTCTGGCTTTAGCCCGGCAGCCATTCACGGCGCACTTGGCATTTCAAGCCAGGGTAATTGTGCTACATTGTAGAGCACCAAGGGACGACTGATAAAGTTAGTGTTAGGCGCACTATAAGAACGTATAATCATCATTACTTCAATGTGAATTCAGATTTACACTTTTAATTTAATTTAATTGAAATAAATTCGTTTTATTTGATTTAACAGGGTCCGCAAGGTGTTGCTGGTTTTCCAGGGTTCAATGGTACAGACGTGAGTATCTAATACAAGAAAAATGTTACCTGTCTACATTATTAAACTATTTTGATTTAAACCAGATGCATGAAATGCATTTTAAAACATAGTGAGAACACTCAAGCTGGTCTTAGAGGTGATCTACAATGGTCTTCTAAATTAGTTTAGATGTTCTGATTATTCATTATACTTTCCGTTTTGCAATTATAAGCAATATTATTTCTGCAATGGGGTCATGCAATCAAGATCTATGGATCTTTTAATCTTGATCCCCACCCATATTTGCATTCTTCTACTTTTATTGCTATTTGTTTTCTATTTGTACATGTAATTTTATATGTATGTATTTTCTATCTTGTACATGTTTGTATTTTTTTAAATGCATTTTATGAGTGAAATAAATATTGAATTGAATTTTGACCATTGTGCATTTGGGAAACAAGTAAATGCATAAGCCAGTATTTTAGCATACAGATGTTTGGATCAGTTTTCTATCGGTTTGACACGTTGGCATGTTATTCAAGTTTTTGACCTGCAGCGTGGAAACTTTTGCGAGGCCAAAACTTCAAAATTAAAATAAAACTACCGTAAAAATTTGGATACAACCAGTCTAGGGGGTGTTGCTCAGAATCAACTGCAAATCAACTGCAACTTTGGAAATTGTAATGCGCATTTTTATTTGCGCGTGGTGTGCGCATTGAACAAGACGCGCATGAAACAATGATTTTGATTGGCATATTTCGATCAACTGCAACTTGCGATCAATTGCAACCTTTGAGCAACACCCCTTAGAGAAGTCTGTAAACATTTTATTTGCTTGTTGGCAAACAAATCATATGTTATGTCAATGTTAGCAATGTGGACACGCAGAAGGGTTATAAATATTATGCATAGCACATAAAATTATGAATGCGAATAGGTCATCATAACAATACATGTAGGACCCAAATTAGTTTTTTAAAAACTATTAATCATACATAATCTTCAAAAAGAAGTTTTGTACTTCAACAACTTTTCAGCCAAGTGCTCAGGTCATACACATTCTGTAAGCGATAACCTACTTGACTTTTAGTTAAATGAATACTGGTGCAATACTTATTTTCACTTGAGCAAGATGAAAAGCATATATATATATCTTTTTTGCTACCTGGAAGTAAAGAATGGGATGGTCTGATTTTAATGTTAGGAGTATAGAATACCATGGGAACAGGACCCAGTATGATAATGTCGAACTGATGATAATAATCAAATGTACCATGCACTGAGAAGTTGTAGTTGAAATTATGGATTGTGAGGTGACTGGCATAGCACTATTTTCTGAGGGGCACAGCCCCGAAGAAAATAGTCATTATGCCAGTCACCTCACAATCCATAATTTCATACAGTACTTCGAAAAATGTGCATGGTATATTTGATTTATATCCTACACAAGTGAACCGAAATAGTAATCAAATTTATATCCTACTTGTAATAATCTGTCAATGAAATGAACTCCTCCAAATCATCATCATCTACGAGTTTAAATCTTGGTTCATCATCGTTGATTTCTCCACTGGGTGCCGCCATTGTTGTTTATGTTTCGACGACCTTTGATCTCGATATCGCGGTATCGATAGCTGAGAATCTAGTTATCGTAAAAGATGACGTCAGAATATTTTCATAACGAAAACTTTTCCGAGGATGACGTCATGCCATATCCAATTTATTTCATGGTGAAAATATTTTTAATCACATGACTGCTCACTGACCAATGACAATGAATACAATCTTATAAGTAGGATATAATGATAAATATGTCTTTTGTCATCTAGGGAATGCAAGGTGTAATAGGATTGCCAGGTCTCAAAGGTGAAATTGGTTACCAGGGACTTCCAGGAGAAAAGGTTAGCATCAAATTGATTTATTTTTAACTTGGCAGCCAAAGAGAGAGGAGAAATTATTTAACGCAGTGAAATATTTTCATGATTCATGGAAAAGTCATTCCTGTTATTAAAAATGAAGAAATTGCAAAGCGAATGTTACATTTATTTTCACTTGTTTAAATGTTTCAGTTTCAGACCCAATTCTTTGGAATCAACTACCTTCCCAATTACAGCAAGTCTAATCAACAGAATCCTGCATATCCTATGTGAAAGCACATCTGTTTTCTCCTGACTAATTATTATCTTATAGTGCTGCCATAAAAATGTATTCTCAATAAAATTTGTTTTATACCCTTCTATTCTCTTCAAGTTTTTCCTATCAGTTTGTTTGCTTGTCTTTGTTTGTAAAAGTTATATTAGCATTGTAAGGTGGACATTATTGATAGCCACTATTATTATCAATATTATAATTGTATTCAATAAAGGGTCATGAAAACGGAATAGTTTGGTTGTTAAGAACCATTTTTTTTAAATAATTTATTTTTGAAGAATATTGACCATTTGAATCTAAACCAGAAAATTTGGCATTGTTTATTGTCTATTCTAGGGTGATGTTGGAGAAATTGGTCCACCAGGCATGAAAGGAGATCCAGGTCTCAATGGTACAACAGGGCTAAAGGTAGGCCCAAAAAGTTTCTGTTTTGTTTTTGTCATGGTTTTTTTTTTCGTTTTTTAACGTTTTTTAACCAGTTTGACATTTTGCCTTTGATAGTGTTTATATGCATATTAATGTGCATCATACTGAGTGGAAATGTCCGCGAGGTGAGGACCGTGAAATTCTCGAAATTTTCAGCTCATACAGTACCAGAGGTCTGAGATTCTGCTTCTCATCAAATCAAAACTTTTGATGATAGTGAATTCATCAATATCAGTAATCATGAGTAGGCAATGACTGAAAATGGATATGAAAGTGTTGTATGAAGCTTGTCATAGCGATGATTAGTCAGTGCTGACTAAATCCTACCTGAAAATCCATTACAATTAATGTTGTTGAAGTTTTTTTGTCAAATTTTCAAACATGTATGTGAGTATGTTGAGATAATTTTAATGCATTTATTAACTACTGAAAACTAGATGATTGACAGTGATTCTGAATCTGTATTATCATATCAAACTAAATCTTCTTATGTTATGTTTATGTTATGATTTTCTCATGCAGGGCGATATGGGAGAGAAAGGAGATAAGGGAGAAATGGGATTACAGGTTTGTATAATTCTTTTCTATCTACCCTTTTTTGCCAACATGAGAAACCCAACACTTTAGTGTACCATTATTCTAGAATTTTGAGACCAGGTAATTATTTTTGCATAATACATTTTCTTCTATTTTTTAGCAACGAATACCGGGTGGATATATTGTGGAGATAAAAAATAATTGTCTTTATTTTAAGATTCATGAGGTTAAATACTTAAAATGCAATTAAATTTTTCCGAA
>BQKZ01004172.1:2558-7558 GCA_036244855.1 Temnopleurus reevesii
CTCATTTACATCGTCACGGTCATACTAAAAATCGTCAGAATCAGCATTAAACGCCGCGGAACTTTTGATTATTATACCAATTCTAAGTAAATTCGAGTGCAAAAATTGTCAACAAATCAGCCGTGAGCCTGAGAGGTGGCTTATATCACGATTTGGCCGCAATATTCAAGTGTCTGAGGTGTGGAAATTGACAAGAAGTATTATTCATCATGTCTGGTAAGCTTTGTATCACATTCATTGTCTCAAGGCCTAGCTAATGTTTAGGAACTGTTTGAGGTCTGATTTCTTTTAAAAACGGTCTGCTTTTTTTCATGTGCCTAGATGCAAGCAACGGTCCCATACAAGTATAGATCAACATGTCATATGCCATTCGCAGTTTAAATACGGGTTTATTTAAACGTTAGCATGGTTATAGAGACGTGGATATGATGTTCTCAAGATATCTTCATGGTGGATTGAAAATTTTGAAACTTATTCATTTAAACCTCACTGACATAATATTCTGTTCATATGATTATTAAGATAATTATAATGATAATTGATAGTGATGCTGCTACTGCTGATGATGATGATGATGGTCGATGGTGGTGTTGATCGCGATGATGATATTGACGTTGATGCATGATATTGATATGATGATGATGATGATGATGATGATGATGATGATGATGATGGTGATAATGATATGGCCGGTGATGATGATGATGAGGATGATGGTGATGATGATGGTGATATATGATGATGATGATGGGGATGATAATGATGACGCCGTGCTGGTAGGGGTGGTTGTTATGATGATGATATGATGTTGGTAATGGCAATGGTGATGCTGCTGCTGCTGATGATGTGATGGTGGTGTTGGTGATCATCATCCGTTGTGACGGCAGTGGTAGTAATGATGCTGGTTATGGTGATCGATGATGGTGAGGATAAGTGGTGATGATAATGGGTAAATGGTGATAATGATTATGATGATGATGGTGGTTATGATGATAACGATGATGGTGATTATGATGATGATGGTGGTTATGATGATAATGATGATGGTGATGGTGGGTGATGATGATGATGATGGTGCTGATGATGATTATGATGATGATGGTGGAACTGATGATAATGATGATGGTGAGGATAAGTGGTGATGATAATGGGTAAATGGTGATAATGATTATGATGATGATGGTGGTTATGATGATAATGATGATGGTGCTGATGGTGATTATATGATGATGACACATCTGGTGGTTATGATGATAATGATATGATGGTGATGATGATGGTGATGATGGATGATGATGATGATGGTGCTGATGATGATAACGATGGTAACAGGGAATAATTTCTCCCGGTATCGCATTGCAATTTGCTATGGATTTTGGCAAGATTGCTATACAAAAGATGTTTTGTTTGGTTACTTTTTTCACTTAGAACTGCACAGTAAAATGTTGAAAATGTTTCCTTGTATACTGCTAATCAAATATATGAAAAGTAATTCCCTGTGATGAGGAGGAAAAGGGGTTAGAGGATGGAAGGATCCTAAAGATGAAGATGATGATGATTTTGATGTTGGTAATATAATTCAATATGATTGGCTGGATAGCCCAATCAGCAACATAAAAACATATCTGTGCTGTTCTTCCGTGGGGTCAAGTTAAATATGATGATGATGAACGGCTTTTTTATATAGCGCTTATCAACTCTAAGAATTATCTAAGCGCTCTACAATTGCAGCATTATTACCCTGGCTTTAGCCCGGCAGCCACTTCATTAGCGCACTTGGCGTTTCAAGGAATAAATATACATGCCAGGTACCCATTCACCTCACCTAGGATGAGTGCAGCACACTATGGGTAAATTTCTTGCTGGGAGAGATTCGAACGAGGCGAGAGTCCGAACCACTACACCACGACGCTCCCATATATGACATGTGACAAAATTTCCATAGAAGAAACATGCTAAATTCACGAAACATGCTGACATCAAGGAGTATCATAATGTTTTTTGCTCTTATTTTGTTGTGCTTTTATCAAACTAGAACTCTTACCAAATTGGCAAAACTCCACGCANAGTAAATTCGAGTGCAAAAATTGTCAACAAATCAGCCGTGAGCCTGAGAGGTGGCTTATATCACGATTTGGCCGCAATATTCAAGTGTCTGAGACCTGTGTGGAAATTGACAAGAAGTATTATTCATCATGTCTGGTAAGCTTGTTGTATCACATTCATTGTGTCAAGGCCTAGCTAACGTTTAGGAGGTCTAATTTCTTTTAAGAACGGTCTGCGTTTTTTCATGTGCCTATAGATGCAACGGTCCCATATTAGGTCAAAATTACATGCCATTCGCAGTTTCAATACGGGTTTATTTAAACGTTGGAGATGTGGATATGATAAATGTTCTCAAAATATCTTCATGATGGATTGAACATTTTGAAACTTATTCATTTAAACCTCACTGACATAATATTCTGTTCAGTTATAAAGATAATAACACTGATAATAATTGATAGTGATGCTGCTGCTGCTGCTGACGATGGTCGATGATGGTGTTGATCGCGATGATGATATTGATGTTGATGCATGATGATGATGATGATGGTGATAAATGATGATGATAATGATGATGATGATGATGGTGGTGAGGATGATGATGAGGATAATGATGGTGATAATGATATGGCCGGTGATGATGATGATGAGGATGATGGTGATGATGATGTTGATGCATGATGATGATGATGGTGAGGATGATGATGATGATGATTGATGGTGATGATGGTGATAATGACATGGCCGGTGATGAAAATGATGAGGATGATGGTGATGATGATAGTGATAATGATGATGATGGTGATGATAATGATGACGCCGTGCTGGTAGGGGTGGTTGTTATGATGATGATGATGATGTTGGTACTGGCAATGGTGATCGATGCTGCTGCTGATGATGATAATGATGTGATGGTGGTGTTGGTGTTGCAGATCATCATCATGATTGTGACGGCGGTGGTAGTAATGATGCTGGTTATGGTGATGATGGTGAGGATAAGTGGTGATGATGATGGTGGTTATGATGATAATGATGATGGTGATGATGGGTGATGATGATGATGATGATGATGGTGCTGATAATGATTATGATGATGATGGTGGTTATGATGATAATGATGATGGTGATTATGGTGATGATGGTGGTTATGATGATAATGATGGTGATGATGGGTGATGATGATGATGATGGTGCTGATGGTGATTATGATGATGATGGTGGTTAGGGTTAGGGTTAGGGTTAGGGTTAGGGTTGATTATGATGATGATGGTGGTTATGATGATGGTGATGATGGGTGATGATGATTGATGATGATGGTGCTGATGATGATAACGATGGTAACGGAATAATTTTTCCCGGTATCGCATTGCAATTTGTTATGGATTTTAGCAAGATTGCTATACAAAAGATGTTTTGTTTGGTTACTTTTTTTCACATAGAACTGCACAGTAAAATGTTGAAAATGTTTTCTTGATACTGCTAATCAAATATATGAAAAGTAATTCCCTGTGATGAGGAGGAATTAAGAGGGGTTAGAGGATGGAAGGGTCCTAAAGATGAAGAAGATGATGATTTTGATGTTGGTAATATAATTCAATATGATTGGCTGGATAGCCCAATCAGCAACATAAAAACATATCTGTGCTGTTCTTTTGTGGGGTCAAGTTAGATATGATGATGAACGGCTTTTTTAATATAGCGCTTATCAACTCTAAGAATTCTCTAAGCGCTCTACAATTGCAGCAGTATTACCCTGGCTTTAGCCCGGCAGCCACTTCATTAGCGCACTTGGCGTTTCAACGAATAAATATTCCTGCCAGGTACCCATTCACCTCACCTAGGATGAGTGCAGCACACTATGGGTAAATTTCTTGCTGGGAGAGATTCGAACGAGGCGAGAGTCCGAACCACTACACCACGACGCTCCCATATGACAATAAATCTACATAGAAGAAACATGCTAAATTCAAGAAACATGCTGACAACAAGGAGTATCATAATGTTTTTTTGCTCTTATTTTGTTGTGCTTTTATCAAACTAGAACTCTTACCAAATTGGCAAAACTCCACGCATATGTGTAATTTAGTATGTTGCCAACTGACTCGTTCAATCCATTGTGTTGTATTCTAGAAGCATTGTTGAATATTTGCCATGATTTATTTGTTTGGATCATTTATGTCATATATTGATCCCTCTGCCTCTAGCTAGTTTGAAAGCACAAACCCGAGACTTTCGGAACGTGAGTGTGCAGAGCATGATACAGGGCATGCGCTGTGTGACTACATCACACACATATACAGCATTGCTCTATCCTCAGTCTTTGGGGGAGAGCACGAGACACACAATGAGACACACAGTGTGTACCCTGTATCACTCTCTATGTTTGTGCACAACGAAACCCAAGGGTCTGTTCTTGCAGACTAGCCTCTTGCTGTCTCTCTTTCCTTAAATAATCTCCCTATTAAAGGCCAAGTAAAGTGTCGGTAAAAGCGAATATTTTTGTCCCCAACTTTTGTCTTTAAACCTAAATGAAATGAAATATAGTATCATTAACCTGTTGCACAAAACATTGTATGAAAGATGAATGAGTTTTGGAAAAGTTATAACCAAAAATGTGCAAACTATTTCCGTCTTGTGTCCCCCGAGACTTGATCAATATTTTCTCTCTCGATATTAAAAGGACAACTTCCCATGCACAGAATTGGATGCAAATTTCAGAATATGACTGTTGTGTTTACCTATTTATCGTTTTCTTATCAAATCTTGATCCTGATAATAATCTTGATATGCCCTATAACAAATAAAATATTGTTATAACCAAAAGAGGGTGCTAAATAAGGTTTAACCGTCAAATTCAAATTTTCAAAAGATCTGCTCGTAAAAAAAACCATGTATGCTATTTTCTCAAAATGTGTTTAAGATATAACATGATGAACATCCCATAAAAATTACAT
>BQKZ01004172.1:12558-14655 GCA_036244855.1 Temnopleurus reevesii
CTAATTTGAAATATGTTGACCATTTTCTTCCTTTTAGGTACCACGATCCCAGGCCGTTATCCAACCAAATTTCTTTTAGCAGCCCAAGGCAAGGGTCATATCATTGCTATACTCACAACAGTTTTCAAATCAAATTCCAAATCAAAATCAAAATCAAAATTAAAATTTGAATGTAATTTGAAATATGTTGACCATTTTCTCCCTTTTAGGTACCACAATCCAGGCCATTATGCCTTCATCACTCACAAAAATTTCCAAATTTGATTCCAGATCAAAATCAAAATTCAAATTTGAATTTAATTAGAAATATGTTGACCATTTTCTCCCTTTTAGGTACCCCAAATTCAGAACATCATACCTTCATCACTCACAACGGTTTCCAAATCGAATTTCAAATCCAAATAAAAATTCATATTTCAATATGTGTTGACCGTTCTCTCTCTTTTATGTACCACAACGCCACGCGATTGTCACATAAAGTTTGTCTCACTAGCCCAAGCATCACTTCTTTGCCATACATGTACTCATATACCAGTTTTCAAATCCAATTCCAAATCAAAATCCAAATTCAAATTTGAAAATATGTTGATTATTCTTTCCCTTTAAGGTACCACAATGCCAGGCCGTTATCCAGCCAAATTTCTTTTAGCAGCCCAAGGCAAGGGTCATATCATTGCTATACTCACAACAGTTTTCAAATCAAATACCAAAACAAAATCAAAATTCAAATTTGAATTTAATTTGAAATATGTTTACCATTTTCTCCCTTTTAGGCACCCCAAAACTCAGAACATCATACCTTCATCACTCACAACGGTTTACAATCGAATTTCAAATCAAAATCAAAATTAAAAATTTGAATTTAATTTAAATTATGTTGACCATTTTCTCTTTTAGGCACCACAGTCCCAGGCCATTATCCAACCAAGTTTCTCTCAGCAACCGGACGATCATCATGTCTTTGCCATACTCGCTACAATTTTCTGCTGTTTTCCATGTGGCCTGGTTGCAATATACAAGGCCATCGATGTAAGTAGAACAATGACAGAGCTTACTAGCAAGATTTTTTTAAACCCACCGATAGGGCATTTATTATTCATTCTTTTCATACATGTATAGTAATAACATAAATTTACAAGCAATATATAAATAAACAATATTAAATACACAAAATATGAGATTAAAAAAACATTGGCTTAGCTTTGTAGAGGTCTGGGATTAGAGATATTTATAGCATAATGTTAGATGGTTACAGTGAGATCTCGTAAAAAGCTTTGGAAAAGGGGCGTTATAATTCGTATGAACAATGCAAAGATGAGATCTCACTGTAGTTTGACACGACTAAATGTGTACAATTACATTGCTTCTACTCTCTGAAGCAAAAATGTGTGATCAACATCAAAAATGTGTGATTAAAGCCATTGTTTAACATTGTTTTCATTAAAAAAATTCTCTGCCAGATGGTAGACGTTATCTGAAGGATTGATGGTGCATATAATCTAAACTGGGGAAATATTAGGCTTTAGAATCAAAGTTTAGTGCTTGAAACAAACGAAAATCTAAAACGTTGCCTCCATAGGCTTTGCACAGGAATTAATGCGTCATCCTGACGCTTTAATTCAATGTACATAGATATCTTGATAGTGCATGAATCATTTTCTTTATTTTTGGATCTTCTGTTGATTTTTCATCTGAATATATTTAGATAGGACAGACAGCTTGGTTTGAGAATTTTTTAAATTGTGCAACTGCAATGTGTGACATGCCTTTAATGTCACACCTTTTACTTGCTTTTCTAAAAGGAGAGTCTACCCCAAACAGTATTTCTTCAGCAGGAGCAGTCAAATCATGTAAACAGTGCAAAAAAAGTTTGAGAAATTTCAGACAACTGATAAGAAAGTTATGAATGTTTGAAAATTTAGGCAAATTGGCAACTAATGATGTCAAAGATGGACCGCTCAGGGCAGACCCAGAGAATAGCGACCAGATTGTGTGCGCGCGCCATGTAAAAATTGCAAACATCGGCGGCAGAAGTCCAAAATACACACAGGTAACCATCCACAAAACAAGTCCAAAAGCGACTTTTATTACATTTTA
>BQKZ01004172.1:30638-38138 GCA_036244855.1 Temnopleurus reevesii
GCCATGTCGGGCCGACAGATTTTATACCAGTCCCACGCGCTGCTTCCTGTGTTTGCTGCAGTGGACAGAGCACGTGGAGAATGACATAATTTTGCTTTTAACCGGTTTGAGGTTATCATATTAGTTTTCCCTTGTCTACACAAGTCAGGTTGTGCTTTGTTTGTAACATAAGATTATTTTAATCATTCATTTTTCCAAATTGAAGTTCTTTGCAAGTACTCGATATTCGCTTTAATCGTAAGCATATGACAAAGTATGTACCATAGAGTGTTATTAATTTACAATTCATTGTACAGTCAAACCTTGTTATAACGAGGTCCTCAACACCAGGGAAATTATCTCTCTATATCGATACCTTGTTATATCAGGGCTAAAATACAATAAAATACAAAGAGATTGGACCAGGAAAACTACCTAGTTATAACGAGATCTTGTTATATCAGTGCTCTTTATAACGAGGTTAGACTGTATGTCTTCTATGTTACAGGCCCCAGATAAGGCACAATATTAAACTTTATATTAAGCTTTATAAACACTACAAAACACTGAGTGTACAAACTAAAATATAAGCGTACAGATAGTTTGTCAATGGTCACTCTTTGAACGCTTTTGCATGAGAATGAATTTCTAGTTGCAGGATTTGAATTGCAATAGGACTAAGAAGTGGTAGAAATTGACAATTTTCAATGAAAATTGCAACTTTAAAAATCCTCATCAATGAACTAAAGGGGTGTTGCTCAAAAGTTGCAATTGCTCAAAAGTTGCAGTTGCTCGGAATGCACCAATAAAAATCATTGTTTCATGCACGTCTTGTCAAAAGTGCATTACAATGTGCAACTGGTTTGCAGTTGATTTGCGATCAATTGCAACTTTCGAACAACACGCCCTATGAGTAAAAGGTTTCCTGATATAACAAGTTATCTAAAAAACGTGAGTAGTACTGGAAACGACCTACCCACTCTCAATGATTCAGAAGGATGAGTAAAATCAAGGTCAGGTACCCATTTTAGGCACCAAAAATTAATAATAGTTGGCAGCAATAGACAAGTAAGCTGCTGAAAATCAATGAAAAAGCCTGAAAACCACCAAACTTGACATTTTTTATGTATATACATCAAATTGTTGTTTTCTATTGCATACAAATATTGAAAGAAGTCTGAATTCACAATTTGTCTAAAATCCCCACATACTCATCAGAAGCAACAAAATGTTTTTGCAAGTGCAGGTGTCTGATATTTTGGCTGCCTTTTTTCACTCATGATCAGAGATGCCACTTTTCCGGAAATTTCCGGAATTCCGGAAATTTCAAATGGCGAGTAAAGTTTCCGGAAATTTCCGGATTTTGTTTACACTTTCGCTTCTTTCATAAGAGTCCCTTTAAAATACGTCCGCGCTCTGCCTGTAGAAATTTCCGAGTGAACTAACTGATCGTTGATCTTTCATTGCGCACAAGTCTGCACGTTCCATTTCATGTGTATACGATACATGTACATTTTCCAACGTGCTAGCGCAATAGATCTTGTGCGCACGTGCGAACGCATTTTGCCTGCAGTTTTTCATTGTATTCTAGCGTTTGGTCATATCGCTCTTCCCCGGAGTTTCGGGGATGTGATCTTTGAATTTCCGTTGGCTGTATACTTGGCTCGCAGTGATCTTTCGTTGTGTTCGCGCAAACTGACAAGATCAACTAATGCGACGATTTTTTCGCTGTTTTGTTGAGCTGTACTGGGAAAATGTCTGGGAAAATCATTGATCGATTGCAAGATCCTGACTTTCGGAAACTTGACAAAGACGTAAAAAACAAATGGAAGTGGTCTTGGCTCGAAAAAAAAAGATGCAAATGATGACTATGTTTCTACGTACGGAAGATGATACGCCAGGTCTGGTAATTTAATTCTGGTGAACAACAGACCGATAAATTACGGACAATCTGGTAAATTAAAACGATTTATCATTCACTATTTGAAGCAAAGGAATACTTGCAGAATACAACGCAACCCATTGAGGGACGTGTAAAGAACGGGGTATCTCCATAAGCAAATTTTATTTTATTCATTGACATTGTAATTCACTGTTCCGTACATGCACGGCCGGCACCGATCGGGAGTATCGCGGCAGCAACATAGCGATCTCTATGCCTAACTTTCCGGGGGTCAATTCGGCATTGATCGGAGGTTTCGCGATCAAAATTTGGAATTCAAAACGGTCCTTTAAAATATTGATTTTGTACACACTTACGATTGAAAAGGTGATAAACCATGCGGTAAGACTAAACAATAATATAATTGCTGTATCAATTGTGGAAAGTTTGATACTCCACGATTTTTGAGTGATTGGAAAAACTCATTTTTAATTGATAAAAAATAAATAACACAAAAAAGTTACACAACCCATTCATTGTCATTGACATTTTTTTTTCTCACAAATATCAAAAATAAAAAATGATCAACGCAGAGTCCTCCACAGACTAGCTAAAAGATTTTATTGTAACTGAAATTAAGTCGTATTCGGGTTTTGGACAACAGATAATAGTGCTGTAGATGGTAGTCTACGCCCGCCGTGAGGGTAAGGATTTCCAGCAAAAGTTAACAATAAACATGTAAGCTTTGTAATAATTGTGTTTTGTTTTGCAAAAAAAAGGGGGGAAAGGTGTTAAAAAATGCAGCTTCTAAACTGTTTCAAAATGCTAAAATCCGTGAGCTTCCGGGGGCGCTGCCCCCCGGACCCCCGCCAGGGCGCTGCCCCTGGACCCGAAGCTCCGTTCGCTACGCTCACTACGCTTCGCAAAAGTTCAGGAAATTTAGGTTAACCCCTGTGGCATCTCTGTATGATTCATCCTCAATCAAAGGGGAACGAACCCCTGGAATTATCATAGTCTCCTTGAATGCAGAAAATTCAGATGAACAAACTGCGAAAATTTGATCAAAATCAGACAACCCATTCATAAATATGTTGTATAAATTATTCTCCTCTTAAAACATCTGCAGTGAAATTCCAATCATACCATATGTCCCCAAAAAAATGACAACGGGGCTTTCAGGATTAATAACTTTTGAAAATTAATATGAAAATAGATGAGGTTTGGCATGTCGAATATATAACTATTCATCTATATTTGGTGAAAATAATTCCATTCTGCACAAGTTTGTGAGGATAGAGACCCAAATCAAATACAGTAACATTCATTTTGACCAGTGAAACATTGGAAGTTGAAGTAACCATTGTGCTTTACACGTCTCCGTCCTCACAAACTTGTGCAGAACGGAATTATGACATCCGCTACAAAAAGATTCATTTCTTTGTAACCACTGAAGCAAATCTCCTGAAATTTTCACCAGATATAGGTGAATAGTTAAATGTTTGACATGCCAAACCGCATTCATTTTCATATTCATTTTCATATT
Source organism: Temnopleurus reevesii (assembly GCA_036244855.1). NCBI lineage: Eukaryota > Metazoa > Echinodermata > Echinoidea > Temnopleuroida > Temnopleuridae > Temnopleurus > Temnopleurus reevesii. Next base: position 34,043 of record BQKZ01004172.1, read on the forward strand.
CATTTTCAAAAGTTATTAATCCTGAAAGCCCCGTTGTCATTTTTGGGGGGACATATGGTATAGTATCTTCTAGGGAATGATTCACAAAATCGATAGGATTGTACAGTCTTGCTTCAATCGTAGATGTCCAAGATCTCTTTATCGTCTTCTTGTGCCCCCAAAGCCTGAAAAAGAATGAGAAAAAAAACTAGTTAAAATTCTGTGCATTCATCAAGTCCATGCATGTTAAAGTAAGTGAATATAGTAACCAATATGTTGTCTTGTTTCAACATTGTTCTGTAACTCTTTTTAAGATTCTTGAATAATGAGAAAAATAATGACATTTTTACAATCATCATCATCATCATCATCATCATCATCATCATCAGTATCATCACTATCACCACTATCACCATTATCTCCACCACCAGTACCCCCAGCCCCATCACCACCATCATCACCATCATTATCATCTTCACCATAACCATCATCATCACCATCACCACCACCACTATCATTAAAATTGCTACCACCACCACCACCACCACAACCATTACCACCACCATCATCATAACCACCACCATCACCACCACCACTCTCATTGTCACCACCACCATCATCATCATCATCATCATCATCAATATCATCACCATTATCATCATCATCATCATCATCATCATCATCATCATCATCATCATCATCATCATCATCCTCATCATCCTCATCACCACCACCACCACCATCATCATTATCATCACCACCTACACCACCTCCACCAACATCACCATCACAATAATCCCCACCATCATCATAAACTCACCGGAAGCTGTCCTGGTTCCGGAGCTACCTCCGCCTCCAAACCCAGAGAATCCACTACTCCTACCGCTAGACCCCCAGCCCGATGAGAAACCGCTGTTATACCTTGGTGTTGTGTACCCGTACCGGGGTCTGGTGTACCCTCCATATCCATAGCCTCGACTGAAAAAAAAATGAATAATTGTTGGCAGTAGGATGGTACAGATTAAGACAGAACAGCCCAATCTGGAGAGGAATCGTTTCCTTTTTCATTTTTCACTTCTTTTTCTCCTTTTTTTTTCCTTCTTTTTCATCTCTCTCTTCTCCTTCTTCTATTCCTTCTATTTTGTTTTCTTAATTGTGTTCACAGCAAAAGCTAAATTGTCAATTTTTCTACTTACTTTCTGCTCCAAAGAGATATTTCAGTGTATCAGTTCACTCAGGAAGACTAAGGCCCCAAATTTTTGATTAATTTCTTTAAATTTGTGTTGAGAGCAAAAGCTAACTGTTCAGTTTTTCTACTTACTTTCTGCTTCCAAAGAGATATCCCAGCAGGCCTCCTGCTCCTGCTCCTGTGCCCCATCCACTCCACAGCTTGCCTCACCAGAGGGATACTGCTGTGTGCCCAGCCTGGAATACAGGGATGAGGGTAAGAGGAAGGGGGTGCTCCATCAACCCCATCCCCGGATTGAAGATTTTGTTTAAAAATTTGGGGTGAATTTCTTTATTGTGTTGAGAGCAAAAGCTAAATTTTCATTTTTTTACAACTTACTTTCTGCTTCCAAAAAGGTATCCTAGCAGGCCTCCTGTTGCAGCGCCAGACCAGAATCCGCCCCCTCCTGCTCCTGCTCCAGTACCTGATCCACTCGACCCCGCTCCAGAGGAGTACCCCTGGCTCGCCCCACAGCTGGCCCCGCCGGAGGGATACCCCTGTGTGCCTGGCCCGGAGTATGGGGGTGGCGGCGCTCCACCACCCCCGCCCCCGGTGCCAAAGCCGGTACCCCTGGGGGAGGGGTAGCCATCGTCGGTCCCTGGATTGTCTGACGTGGGATAGGTCAAGGATTGAAACAGTTTCCTTCTCTTTCTCCTCCACTTATCAATGTACATTTATTCTGCAATACTACTGTATAGCAGGATAATTTTTCCCGGTTGGTTAGTCCATGAACATTTTCGTGGGGTATTGAATTCGCGGATGTAATCCAGGAAAAATGTGTCATCTACAGACCTGAGTAAAAAAGATTTCTTGAGAAACAGAAAGTGATTACTGTTACAAAAAGGTATTTTTAAATGCAGAAAAATTATAAAGTCTAACCTTATAATCTGGAGATTATGAATATAAACGAAAATATACACTTGATTGAAACATTGATAACGCTATCGTGCCACTAACGCATTGTCTGAAGTACTGCGCATGTTTTAACTATTAACTATTTTTTAAGGATTATTTTTGCGGGTCTAAAATTCACAGTCGGCAATTTCACTGCGAAAAGCTTGAAAAATAAACACCTGCAAAAATTGTCCACGATACAGCAGAAGATAGCATTTATTGATTTGGGCAGAAAGTTACATGGCATCAAACTATATAAAGTTGTAAAGAATATTGCGTCAGTGAGTTGGCAATGCCGAAATGGAGCTTTGCAGATTTTCACTTCTTGCCAGATATTTCATGGATGGCCATTTTTTGCCGAATATTTCGTAAAGTATTTCTACTCTAGGGAAAATATTTATCCATATCCAATTCAGGACTATTCGATATCAAAAATTATATGTTCTTATAGCACCTAATCAGCCGTCCTTAAGCACTCTACAATGTAGCATAATTACCCTGGCTTCATCAGTGCATTTTTAACTTGTGCGCTGCATTTCAAGGAAAACTTTCCTGCCAGGTACCCATTCATCTCACCTGGGTCAAGTACAGCAAAATGTGGATGAATTTCTTGCTGAAGGAAATTAACAATTAGTAAAACACAATGGCAGATCTGTATAAAGTTGTAAAGGATATTGCGTTGGTGAGTTAGCAATGCAGGTCCTGTAAATAACGTAGATCAGTACTCCGACGATGGCAAGAAAAAGCCAGTCCGTCTTGCCTGATTTCTGTCGACTGGAAAAGGAAATATAAGAGAAAGATTTGAAAATATTATTAGTACATCCATAATCCCCCTCCCCCCAAAAAGTAAAGTTGTTAGGTCACACTAGGTCACACTACACACTAGGTCACACTAGGTCTTAAAATATAGTGTCGGTAATTTTTTTTCAGTTGTCTTGGGAACACATTTTGGGACAAAATAAAACACTTAAAATAATTAAAAGGAAGTCAAAATAAAAAAAGTACGGAGACAAAGTAAAGAACTTCATTCAAGCCTTCATAATAGCTTCATGACCACAAAAGTAAGAAGCTTCCATGTTCATTCACGGTCAGGTGTTCAACATTTCTCTTCAGAATAAGAGGAAATAAAACTCTTGTGTTTATTTAGCGTTTGTGAATGCTTGATTTGAAATTGTTTGCTTTATCCCAGGCGTTTATCCCTTCTGCTCAAAGTTATTATGCTCTTCATCAATTCATTTATTCATTATTATTTTCTTCTTTTTTGTGCGGTAGTGTGCGCCAGCAGGCCGACCTCCTACAGAGCTCTCTAGTCTCTTAATGCACCTTGAGCACTCCACAGAGTGGATTTAGCACTTATAATCGATTTTTATTTTCATTATTATTTTCATTATTATTATTATCATTATTATCATCATTATTACTATTATTATCCTCATCCAGTTCTTGGAATGTCAGGTTTTAGCATTCAAAAGTAGTATCCTACCTTTAAACACATCCATCAGATATCTGCTTCATATACAACAAGATCATTGATTAAACCAAGAAATCATTATAGTTAGATAATAATATAATAATAATAATGAAATACGCTTGACAGGGTGCGAAAAGAATTTTTTGCACTACTTGCCCGACAAGCTAGTAGCTTTTCTAATCACTTGCCCCAACACTAATTTCTCTTGTCCAAAATATAAAAGCAAACAAAAGCAACAGTACACACATGTTTAGCATCAGATTTGGCTAAGCTGTCAGTGAAGTTCGTCCAATATCAACAGATCTTGCAACTAGATTCTCACAATAAATTCACAGACAGCCAATAATTAATATTTTTCCATTTCAAAACCATTACTTGCCCATTTTCATTTGCTTGCCTGATGGCTCAATTTTGTTGCCCCGGGCATTCGGGCATGTGGATTTGTAACGCCCTTGCTTGATATAGTATATGATTATTCACGGCTGACAGATGGTGAAGAGAACTATCTTTCCCGAAGTCACGCC
>BQKZ01004172.1:43138-45580 GCA_036244855.1 Temnopleurus reevesii
TAGCGACACTGTCACTGATCTGGATGCGCCAAATTTTCAAAAATAAATTATCAAAAATGTAATTAAACAGTCATACCAGTCGATTCCTTAATATTTTGCCGTCAAACTACTGTAATATTGCATCTTTAATGAAAGCAGATCTACATTAAATCTAGTGCAAACCGGAGTCTACAAAGTAATATGACATGGTTTGTTCACACTTTATGCCATTTTCCTGGGTTTACCTTCAATCAAATCTTTATATCACGATATCTCTTGGACCGATAAAACGGGTCTATTTCGATCAGGATTTGCTTCGCTGAGGCTATCGCCTGGCTACGCATCCTTCCTCAATAGACCGTTAACGCCGCTAGAGACACCTGTGATGAAGATAAAAAAATGGTGGTCGCTACCAAAAATCACGATAAAAACACGGATTTTAATTATTTTTTTTGGAAACCTTCAAGGNAATGCACTTTCGTATCCAGCCGTGAGTATGGAGATGCCCCGTTCTTTAAATGTCCCTTCGTGTGTACACCGGCGGCAATGCCGCTGGATACGAAAGTGCATTAGCGCCGAAAAACTATTAAAAAAATTATTGTTACCCCATAACATACATAAACGTAAAACGCTGAATGACGGACAACTTTTACTTTTATAATATTTCAATAACTTTTTCATTGTCTGTTTGTTCATTTTTTAATCCCACTTACCAAATCCAAAAGCCGCTTTCACTGTGTCAGTTACCCCAAGGAGAAGAACTCCCACCAATACAATACACACCACTGCCTTCATCTTCATCAAATTTCTTCACAGTAGTCCCACCTGCTCAGTTATTTGTCTGGAATTATTTTACGGGTACCCTTCACGGGCTTCAGATTTCAGTCAAATCATGCAGAATCAGCTCAGGAAATGAAATCAAATGTGAATTTCTTCACGAACCAACGGTCCTTTAGTTCGAATGATGGACTTTAAATGAATTATAACGCAAGATAATATCAGGTATCTATATTTCCTCTCCTTTTATTAGTATCTAGCCGTCTCCGAGATTTCGTTAATTGTCCCCGCTTGTCCCGAAGCACTGTTTACAATTCTATTTTTGGTGCATTACGCAATCAATTGATCAACTTCATTAGCTGACGTGTACAAACGAAAAATATGGGTCATCGATGGAACTGATGCAACAAATGTACAAATTTAGGAGAATGGGAGCAATTGAAGAATGATTAAGACCAGATCTAGATTTCATAATCCGAAGGGGGAGGGGTCTTGTAGTTTCGCCACCCTTCGCCACCCCCCGCCTCCGCCCCCTCTTCCTGAAGAGCTGGACAACCGCTGGGAGCAATCACCCAAATGCAGACAATCCTGCCCTCCTAGCAAAATATAGCGCCCCATCGTCCAAACGACGCTTTGCTGAGACGCTCAATCAATTCAAAACAAAGCTTTTAAAATTAATGACTGATAATTTTATTTCAATCAATAGGCTTAAATTGGATTAATGGGTACACAGGGCGAGAGGGGTATCATGAATATCCCAGGAGAGGGGGGGGGGGGGGGGCTAACAATAACATTTTTGGTTCTGCAAGTTTTCTCTTTTTCATGTAGCCTTCACTTCTTTTTTTACCTCTAATAATGTTAATGGATTTGATATCTGAATGTTGTCATATATTTTAGCACGTCACATGATGATCTTTTTTCAATTTGGTACGCTATTTATGGGCGGCCAAAAGGGCCAAAATTCAAAAGAGAGAAAATTAAATAACAATTAACGTGAGAAATAAGAGTATAACCAAGGGAAAAATATTTATATAACGCAGAAATGTTTTTGTTTCCACACTTTTGATTCATTTTTGTAGTACATTTTCTTTTGCGCTTCTTTCACATTTCTGCGTTATATAAATATTTTTCCCTTGGTTACTCTTATTTCTCACGTTGTTATTTAATTTTCTCTCTTTTGAATTTTGGCCCTTTTGGCCGCCAATAGCTATTAGCTAAATAAAACGTGATAAATTAAATTTAGTGAGATTTTTGGAAAATCATAATTTTTATTTCATTCTCTAATATAAGTTTCAAAAGATCATTTTAAAATACAAATGAGATAATCCGATACAAATATTTAGTCTTCAGCAAACGCTTCTTTCATGATCTGTTAAAAAAACCTCCCTATGGGCAGGTGATACCCCTTCCCCCCCCCCCCCCCCCTTCTTTGTTCCCTTGCCTCCCGGCCAGGCTTCTATAGATTTCTTTTCACTTCACAAGTCTTTCATTTCCATTTAATGTTACTACAGTAGAGAATTTTAAGGTTCAGAAAACGCCACTTCCATGATCTGTTTTTTTTCTTTTCTTCAAAAATTAATTTCCATAACATGGGCAGATGGGGAGGGGGAGGGATACCCTAGCTCCTATAGGCCTACCCTCCCCGCTCGGAGTCTCCACTTAATTGTCATAGCGCCCTTTTGTAAA
>BQKZ01004173.1:12128-26877 GCA_036244855.1 Temnopleurus reevesii
AAGTTTTCATGGAATATTGCCACGAATGACAAGCACGATTTTCTATTGTTGCTTATTTGTACTTCGTTCCAACGAACAAGTTCTTAAAGGTAGAAAACTAGCGTATTCCGGTCCACGCACACACAAAACATAAGATCACATACAGTGTGCACTTCAATTATCTGCCACACCATGCGGAATACGCACTGAGAGAGACTCTTGCGCTATTAGTCAACGAGGGGTTAACGGCTGTTATGAATTTTGAACGCACGGTCAATTAGTTCGAGGCCCGAATAAAAGTATTATTATTGTAATAACTATAAATGCGCCTATCATGAACAATCTTTGTGCTTAATTGATTGGTTATAAGTTCTAACATTTAGTACTATTCAACATAACACAACAATCTTGGAAAGTCAAATTTTAGGCTGCAAAAGAAGTATTCTACCTTTAAATACGGAATGTTCATCTGTCCTTCTGTGGCAGGATATTTGAGAAAAGATGCAGACTTTCTTTGAAATCCATCACAAAAGTTAATGCTTTAAATGAAGTTCTGAAAATCAATTAAATTAATCGCAGTGTTATCTGAAAATGAATTATAAGCAAAAACTGAAAGCCGAAACTTCAAGGTTTTAGAAACCACGACACTGTTGCGGGAGCTTATAGGTGCAGCGTGAAGGCGAGTTTGTGCAGGTCGCCTTCCCTCCTTCTCGGCTCAAAGAATATGCCAAGGCGAGTTTGTAAAAGTCACCCTCTTACCTCTCTTCCGAGAAAAGGCACCAGGTTGAGTTTGTACAAATCGCCTTCTTGCCTTTCCGACCCGCAAAATGAGGCGCCTTGGCGAGTCGAACGACTCGCCTTTGCGCTGTACGTATAATCTTTCGTAGGTCCGCCGTGTGAACTCTATTGTTTGTCATTTTGTGAATACCGTACAAATATAAATTACGATCAGCATGAAAGACAACTCATCATCATCATCATCATCATCATCATCATCATCATCATCATCATCATCATCGCCTTATTGCCTTTCCGAACCGCAAAACGAGGCGCCTTAGCGAGTCGAACAACTCGCCTTTGTGCTGTACGTTTAAGCTTCCGTAGGGCTGTAGCGTGGGAACCCTACTAATATCATGAATATTTGTCCTTTTGTGAATACCGTACATAATGATTTGAATTACGATCAGCGTGAAAGACAACACATCATCTTCACCACACTTTACCCTGAAAGACAACATTATTCTTTGGATGGCAATGACAATGTTGGGAAAATAAATAGCCATGAGCTCGAAACTATGCTGAGTATTTCCCAAGGGCCGTGATGTAGGTTATGTATCCCCTTGAACCTCATTAATGAAACATTCAGAGGATTTTTGGCCCCGAACTCGATATTAAAGTGTGATTTATGGATATATACCGAGGCCCATATCCCGCTATGTGGTTTATCATAGTAGATCATATTACCGGACTCTTTAAGAATCACTTTATTAATGTATTGCTTCTAGGAATGTTTTAATTTTTTCATTACTTTTAATTGAAAGAGAGAGAGAGAGAGAGAGAGAGAGAGAGAGAGAGAGAGAGTGAGAGAGAAAGAGAGAGGGAGAGAGAGATTTGGTTTTTACGGCGTGTATCATTAAAGTGTCAATATTTACGCCAGGAGAAGAAGAAAGAGAGAAGGAGGTGACCGGCCGGGATCGAACCCGCAACCAACACAGGTCATTTATGACTGTCCCAAACAGCTTGATTACAGGCGCACGCCACAACGCCTCAGTCATTTAGTTTATCTGCACTTCAAATTATGCGCATAGTTTTGTATAAGTGTATGATCTCATTACACATTTGGTGTTACAAAGCTGTCAACAAATTGCAATTTTCATCAGGTCATTGTACGGTAATTCCATTGGCACTGTCCATATCCAGATAGGCAAATTACAATAGAATTATGATAACATAAATAGTAGAAATACATATATGAATATTATGATATGAATACAAATATAAATATTATGATATAAATATCATTTCTGGTTCATAATCTGATAATGGATTATAAACAACTGTCATTTTAAATGCCTACACCAGTGTGGATATAAGTTTTCAAACTTCTACCAGCTTAGGTACTCTACTCCCTAAATATATGGAGTTATCTATTTTATTTGTCACATTCACTGTCACAGTCCACCAGAAGTAAAGGTCAACCGATGTTAACACGTCAATTGCTCTCGATCGTTCACTCCCGAAATCAATGTCGATTTCATTCGACTATAGCAAAGAACGCTCTTTGACTAAAGTTCCAGATGACGTCATTGACTCGTCACAGATCAGTGGGCGAACAGAAAACTTTGGAAGGCTCGTCACAGATTAATCAGTTGTGACGTAACAATGGAAAGTTGAGCGAAAAATGGGACGTGTACTTCCGGTTGACCTTGACTATGAATGTGACGAATGAAATCGAATCCTCCATGTAATAACTGTTGATAGTATTGGATATTGAGCGTCCGGATGGGTTAATGCCCTGTTAGAGGATATCAAAGTTCTTCAGATTACATTAAATATTTCATAATAATTTTCTACCAAATAATTACTGATATTATTTCATATTCATAGCATTTACCCTTGTTTCATGCAGAATCGTTGCAATATTAAAACAGGAAATCTTGATTTTTTTTTTTGTAAAGTGGCCTCCTGACATCCAATCCTAATTGCAATCTGAAAACAAGTATGCGCTCAGAATTTTCATGGGATATGTTATGGCAGATTAATGTATAACACTTTTTGTTTACAGTTATGTTTCCAAACACAATATGCCGACGATATTGTAACCTATTATGTCATGCCAAAGAAGAACTTATCGGGATCAAAATTAGAATCCAGTGATGGGTTGGTCGGAACCCGATATCCGCACTGGTCGTCTGCACGGACACTTTATCCGTTGGGACATTCGCACCTGTGACACCAGCTACTATCGGGCCCCGTGTTCGGGATTGGCCGAGGGTGGGCGCCTCCGTTTATTTTACTTGTCGAAAAAAAACTTTTAAATCACGTGAATATGGGGATTTACACGCAGACCGCTACGTCGCGTAGGGCAGTAAATAACCCGTTTCTCTGTAATATGACATCAAGTGTTTGATGTGGTCAAAAATTCACTTCACCACTTAAACCAAAAAGAGCTATTTTGTCAGTGGCAGTTTCCGACATTTTTTGAAAAATTTACAAAAAACAATATACGGTCGACCATTCATTTGTCAAACCTGTACGAAAATAAATGACTAAAAATCGTGACAATAGCCTCAAATATTAGACGTGATACTTTTTTAAAAACTTAGTAAAATAAATAGACTGATTCGTCGCTGCAAAGTGGACTGTTATTAATAGTAGAGCCAAAGGGGCGCCTACTAGATGTCTTGGAGCTGTTCTTTCTTTTTAGGTAGACACACACCTGTGTGTTCACCCTACGCAAAAAAAAAGAATTTAAAAAAAAAAAAAACACACAAAAAAAAAAAAAAAAACAAAAAAAAAAAAGAAAAAAAAAAAAAAAAAAGCACAAAAAGAAAAAAAAAAGAGTCAATCCACCGTATGACCTGCGTCTTTGTGCGTAAAGGGGCATATTTAATTTCCAAAAACGCTGGGCAGACGCAGGCTAAAAACACAAAGGTGTGAGTCGGCTTTTACACCTAAAATGATTCATTTACCCGCGTGCATAAAAACGTGTCTTCTGGCTATTTGCCGGAAGAATTTGTATCACCATATACAGATACAGACCCCCTAGAGTAATACTGACCACCTAAACAGCAGCATAACAACACTTTTTATTAATCTCACACTATAATATCCTTTGTCTGAATATGACCTTGCCCCAAAAGACTGTGCCATGATTTATCGATTTTGACACAAATCTGACGAAATTTTAGTCATCAAAGAAGTATGAGATTATTACTGTAACTTTATTAGGCTAATCCTGTCTTTAGCTTTGCTCACTCGACAATGGTAGAAAGATATGTTGTTATTATTTTGTTGATAATATGTTTTTTTTCTGGGGTTGAACCCCCCCCCCCCCTTCCCCACTTCCAGAGCCTATGGTTAGGAATACGAGCTAGTCTTAGGGGGAGACAGCGATACACGATGGCTTGTATTCTAATAGCCATGTTTAACTTAACACTAGATTAAGCTATAGTGTCATTTAGCCGTTTAGCCCGGGCCTTTTGAAAATGTTGAACGAAGAGTCTACAATGGATTCAAGGCCGACCCAGCCCTTTGCGTCGGCCTAGCGTTTTGACAATTAAAGAAATCTCCCTGGACGCACAGCATACGTGGATCAGAAGGTGGACTGGCGTTCAGCTTGCACTCAACGAGCGTATGCCGAGCGTCAATCCACCGTGTGACCTGCGTCTTTGTGCGTCGAGGGAGCGTTTTTAATTTTCAAAAAGCTTCCCAGGCTCATAGTATATGCTGAGAAGACGTTGGACGGAAGTCCGGCTTGCACTCAACAAGCGTACGCCGTGCGTCAATCCACCGTATTACCTGCGTCTCTGTGCATCCAGTGAGCGTTTCTTTTTTTAATTCTAAAAACTTCAAGGTGTGAGTCGGTCTTCAGACCCTCGCTGTCGGAAAACAGGCCCATGGATTTACTTAGTCTGCAAGCACATACCCTACGCTTTCGGTGTGTGCATGCGCAGAGCATGATACAGGGTACATGCCTTGTGTGACTACATCACACCCACAGCATTGATCTATCCTCAGCCTAGAGTATGTGCTTGCAGACTAGGGTTTACTAGCAAATTCAGCGACATTGGTCAGCCCCCCCCCCCTAAAAGTATATCAGGTCATATCAGGGAGAACAATCTCCCTTGTCACTTCAAAGGAATAATTTCCCTTTGGTGAGGCATCATGACTGCATCCAACAATTATAAAGTCGTTCAAGACAGGTGTTAAATCAGTCCATGATTCGCAGTATGGTTCCAACCTATTATAAAGCAATTCGGATAGACCACGCAAATGAATTTAAGGGGACCAACCCCTGGAATTACCGTGCTCTCACTTAATGAAGAAAAATCAGATGAACAAGCTATGAAAATTTAAGTAGAATCGGACTATGCGTTCAAAAGTTACGAATTTTTAAAGTCACAAATATATTATGACGATCCCTGCCGCTGATGGGAATCCATGCCATCGGCAACATTGACAGAATCCATGACGTCATGTCTGACAACCTCTCATTCACTCTGTATACAATATTTCACAGTATCTTCTTCTTTTTTTCGGAAAAGTCAACAAAATGTTGCTTTTCCGCGTGCGTATGCATTCCTTTATCACTAATGCATGTATTTTATTGAGGAGAATGATCCTGAGCCATTACTTTAAATTAGACATTAAGTTTTATTTACAAAATGAACGAGGAGTTGTCCGACATGACATCACAGATTCCGTCGACTTTGCTGATTGCACGGGTCCCCATCAGCGGCAGTGATCGTCATATCTTTATGATTTTGATAATACATAGCTTCTGAATGTATTATCCGATTTTGCTGACATTTTCACAATTAATTCATCTGATTTTTCTACATTCGATGAGAACGTGACATTTCCAGCGGTTGGTTCCCTTTTAAAGAATGATTTGTTGACATGCATCGTGCATATTTCAAGAAAAATCATTCAATGGCAGTTCCTGAAAACGAATTATATCTATTTCATAATGATCGTGATTAATACCGTAAGGTTGACTTTCTGAGAATGATTATACAAATCATCTGGTACAAAATGTTGTGAGTGCTAGTTAAAGAATCAGGTAACAAAATGTTTTGATAAGCTCTGCGCAATATGAAAATCTATGATATAAAAAAACTATTACAAAATAATTATTCAAAAAATATTTTTCCAAAAATCCACATTTCCTACATCTCCAAGACCAGCGTTTATTTTAGAAATATGATTAATTATCATTATTTTTCGATGAGCTGAAGCGTTTTATGAATATGTAATGTCACCTTTAAGAATGTAATTAAAAATGATCTACAACTGTCAGGTGATGAGATTTGTTGCCGTTTTGATGAATAGGGTTCATGTGTTGGTAATGAACTCAAGTCCCCTTGCACACCAGCTGGGATCTCGAGTGTATTGTAAATGCTTTTTATATCTCTGGTAAGGCAGACTCACACCTCTGCGTTTGAGCCTGCGTCGGCTGAGCGTATTTGGAAATTAAAAACGCTCCCTGGACGCACAGCATACGCGGATCAGACAGTGGACTGACGCTCGGCTTGCGTTCATCTCAAGAAGCGTACGCCAAGCGTCAGTCCACCGTATGACCTGCGACTTTGTGCGTCCAGGGAGCGTTTTCAATTTCCAAATACGCTGGGCCGGCCGACGCAGGCTAAAAACGCAAAGGTGTGAGTCGGCATGTACCGATGTCCTTAATTTGTGTTTATATCACCGAACATAAACTGTGATCAAGTTCAGGAAAGCAAAAGAAATGGGTCGCAACCTTCAGTTTATAAATATCTCGAATTAATATATACTAACACGTAGACTTTTGGTTTGTTTTCATGGTTCTATTTTAAAAAGAAGTGTAGAGAAAATATCGAGACGATGGGTTTCGCAAACAAAAATACGCGACTCAAAGAAAGTTGGGGGATCGTTTACGGATTTTCACTTCACTGTTGGCTCCCAATTCAGGATCTGCAGTTTATCGAGAGACGTCATCTCAACTGAAATCAGCCCATGTGTGAAAATGATACGAGACACTTTCATGACGGGTTCTTCCAGAAATACAAAAGCTCAAAATGAAATTAATAAACATATTTGGCAGTTATTCCTAACCTTTTTACGTAGTGTATGTTAGTCAAGATACTACAACTCCACATTTATTCCATTGGATTTTATAAACAAAAAAGAGAAAAATGATGTGGAAAACAATACCACATAGAAACACATCATGGATGAAAAAAGATTGCACGAACATGATCTAATAAACAACGATAAACTTCTTTTTTTCGTCATACATTATGAACACACAAAGAACAGTGAATGTGACAATTATTATATTATCATAGTCAGAAATTATTCTAATTGAATAAAAACAAGAAAATACAAAAATATTGAATATTCTATGATAAAAATAATGGCACAAAGTTGATTGATTGATTTTAACATTAACCTGAGAGCTATTAATGTAAACGTGCATGTGTATCGTATTTATCCTCTTCCTCCTCCTCATCATCATCACTACAATTTTCATCATCATCGTCATCATCATCATCAGCAGCAGCAGCAGCAGCAGTATCATTACTATCATCAATATCATCACCATCATTATCTTCATCTTCATCATCATTACCTTCATCACATCATCATCATCATCATCATCATCATCATCACAATTATAATCATCATCATGATTATCATCATCATCATGATTATCATCATCATCATCATCATCATCATCATAATCACCATCATCACATCTCCATCATCATCATCATCATCACCACCACCACCGCCACTGTCATCACCACCACCATCACCATCATCATCATCATCATCATCATCATCATCATCATCATCGTCATCATCATCATCATCATCATCATCATCATCATCATCATCGTCATCATCATCATCATCATCATCATCATCATCATTAACCCGACGTGTACGCCAATATAACTTCAAATATTATAATACTGGAGCTCGATTCTAGATCTGGTAGAGAAATCTTATTCAAATAGCAAATTCTTGGAAGCGATCCTAAAGTTAAAGGATATGCATTCAAGGCTTGCCAACTTTATTTTAAGTCCATTAACACATGTTTTCCTGGGTGATCTCTTACACAACAAAGCACAAAACCAGAGAATTTTTAACACTTTTTTTTCGATTTTAATTCACTCATTACTTTGTTATTACCATGGACTTTCTAGAAAACGGTTTGTCAGATGTTGTTCAGTTATTATTTTTTTATCATTCTCTGCAAGCTTTTGTTCGGTTATGTGAATCTTATTTTTTTTAATGCAAATAACATAAATCATGTTTACATTTCTAAAATTCTGAAGAAGATGATGACGAACTGGCAAACGGTTGATGCTGTTGTAAAAATTTTGTGGAAAAAGAAGGTTTTTTGACGTCACGTTTATGTTGATCTGGGCTATGTAACATAAAGATTTCCAATCAAGTGTACGATCAATATCAATCGCAAGTCTATGGCAAATCATGTACTAAAGTTTGCGATTGATCGCAAAATTGATCGTATCTCTTTCATGTTAGGGGCCCCGGCTGTGTATGGTTACATTAACATATTACCAATGCTTGGATTATATTCAATAGTTCGTCGAAAAAAATCACCTCGAATATCAATATCATTGAATATAAAACCACGTTAGTTTTATATTTGCCCCGCGCAAATAGTGTTGCAGTCATCAAATTTAATAACCATAGGTGCACTTGAAACGTATTGATCTTCTGAAAAGCGACTCATTATCAACTTCAAGAATTCTTTGAGGAATTAGAATGATTTCCTAAAACATAGCGGAAAAATATGTCACCATCATCATGATCATCTGATTCGAATCTCACCCAGGACGCTAATTTCCTTCACCAAGAAATTTACCCGCTTTTTGTTGCACTCGACCCAGGTGAAAAATGGGTACCTGGCAGGAATTTATTCCTTGGAATGCTTGAGCGCCTAACTGGCTTGCTCGGCAGTTATAGCCAGGGTAATAATATGGTACCTAGTATCAAGCGCAGTAGAGTATATGCATATAGTGATTGCGCTATATAAATGGACCTATTCTTATTATCATCATAATGAACCTAAGTATGGTTTGAACTACGGCAAGTGTGCAATTTTCAATAGTTACCGTACAAATGACTAGACTTACGAGTATGGGTATACGGTCGCATTCCAATTAAGTTGAACCCCAATTCAATATTCATTACATGATGTTTTGTCCATTGACAAAATGAATTCTTTTGAAGCTTTTCTTTTTCTTTTACAAGGGCAGGTTTAAGTTACAATAAAATAAGATATGTGAGTAATTCAAAGCAAACTATTTTGACTTCTTTATCCAATGATTGAAATATAATTGAATATCTGTATATGTGAAGTACTTTTGACCCCGCCGCCTGCCATGTTTCTCAATAATTGAGTTTTTGGTCGTTAATTAAGCGATTGATTTTCTGCGTATTAAATATGATCGGGGAAACCTTGTTCAATAATCCTTGTCATACGTACATTTCACCCGTTTTGATTGAATTTGTCATGTATCATCAGCTATTCAATGGAATTCATAACTAACCTCGTTGAATTTTGACGCTGTTAGCTGTGTGGCAGTTTCCATGAATCGTGGAATTTCAAAGCCCGTAAAATTTGTTTATTGTATCTATTTATGAACCATAAATTTGTATCTGTTTATCGTGCATGACTGTCTTTCATAACGCAAAATACAATAACATCGCTTAGAGCGTAGTCGCTCGGTGTATTTGATGATATTTGAATTTAAAGGGGATATTTGAATTTAAAGGGGAACCAACCCCAGAAACTGTCAGGTGTGAATAATAATAATAATAATACTAATAATAGATGTAATTTATATAGCGCACATATCCACTCTGCGGAGTGCTCAAGGCGCTTTGCATTATTATTACCCTGGTTTTAGCCCGGCGTACACCAGCGCACCTGGCATTTCAAGGAATAAATATTCCTACCAGGTACCCATTCACCTCACCTGGGTTGAGTGCAGCACAATGCAGATGAATTTCTTGCTGAAGGAAATTAACGCCATGGATGGGATTCGAACCTACGACCCTCTAGTTGAAAGGCGAGAGTCGGAACCATTACACTACAGCGCACAATAATTCCAGGGGTTGGTTCCCCTTTAAGCTAAACAGATTCTCAAAAGATTAGCAAGTGTAATGGAATAAATCGGCGATCAGTTTGAATTTTTGTGCCGATAAAGCCCCCGATTTAACCAATATTGACTGCTCCAACCACGACTATTTCTTTCATTCACAAAATATTCCTTAGTATATTATTTGCTTCGTTTTGTCATCATATTTCTGCAAAATATGTGGGTAATTCTGGTAAGATTTCATTGTATCTTTCCCATGACCGAATGTTGACTCGATAAAATGTCGATCTGAGAAATAGTATCAATTCATAAAAAAATATCGAACTCCCGATTATAATCATTCAGTTTTACTAGTCGTCTCCAAACATAAATTGTTGTAGTTCAGTAAGAACGAGAAAATAGTAACATTTTATAAGGAACAAGCCGACTGTCCTTGTTTATTTTAGCATTAATCTTTTAGCAATTGTTATGCAGAGTATATTGGTATATATTCATCATCATCATCATCACCATCGCCTTCATCATCACCATCATCATCATTTTCTATTTCTTCTTTTTCTCCTTCTTATTCTTAATCTTCTTCTTCTTCATCCTATTCTCTTTCTAAGTATCATCATCCCCCTTCATCGACCTATAATCATCATTATCATCGTCATCATTATCACCTCCACAACCATAACCACTACCCCCAATCACCACTACCCATTGTCATAATCATCATCATCATCATCATCATTATAATCATCATCATCATCATCAGCATCATCATCATCATCATCATCATCATTTCTTCTTTTTCTCCTTATTCTTATTCTTCGATTTATGTTTCTTCACCGTTATCATTATTTCCGTAGTCATCATCATCACCACAACCACTACCTTCCACCATCACCGCCAACACTGCATTGTCACCATCATCATCATGCATCACCAAGCATCATCATAGTCATCACCATCACCATCATCATATTATCATCATCATTATCATCACCATCATCATCATCATCATCATCATCATCACCATCACTACCACCTCCACCAACGCCACCTCCACCACCACAACTACCACCATGATCGTCTTCATAATTCCACCGTCGAGATGCGACAACGCAAATACGTTGTGAACGCGCCGGGGATACGCTAAGCACTCGTTAAAATATTACCATCACGTTATGCATACGTTCAACTCGTTATGCATGTACGTTCAGAATTTCTAGAGCTCCAAAAAGGTCAGCATATACACTTTTAGAGATTTGTTTAGACCAAATGAGTAGTCGACTGGTTGTAACACAGCTTGTATTGTAGTCAACTATTTTTATTTAAAAAAATACGTTATTTTAGAAGAAAAAATAGGAAAAAAATTCATACACTGGACATACGCTGACATAGACGTCTGCGTGTGACAGTCCTATTCCATTAATAATGTTCTGAGCAAATAGAGTGTTTCGTGATTCTAATTATTGTAACACTTACAGTAGGGAGGATTTCTAAGACCAAAATCGTGATTCTTCTAACCATAATCACACACACACACATCAACCGACTTAAAGGGGATCTTCACCCAGACATTGATGTGCGCTTAATGGATGAAAAAAAATATAATGGTCAATTTGTGAAAATTTGAGCAAAATCCGTCAAAATTGTACTTTTCTCTTCAAGTATGATATGGACATTTTGATTCTGCATGCATTTCAGAATGAATTTTGTTGATTTATTATCAACTTTTCTAGAAAAAGAAGAAAATGTTAAATTCTGTGTACAAAGTGAATGGAGAGTTCTCCATGTTGGCAGCCATTTTGTGCCTGTGTGTTGTCAATTTGAGAAGCCCATGAGGGATGTAAATCAAAACTTTGAAAATTCATAACTTTTGAATGGATTGTCGGAGTTTGCTCAAATTTTCACAGAGTGAGCATTGTATTTTTATTCATCCACTAAGAGTGCATCAATGTCTGAGTGAAATTCCCCTTTAAATAAGTACTATGACACGTTCCGCTACAGGGCACATTACAAACCGCTATTTTTTCACCAACTTCCTTCGACCACACTCACAATAATCAACAATTGATTTCACAATATCGGAAGATTTGCTCACGATCCGGAACAAAGATTTTGATCTTGTACTGGGAATAATAGTATTATCAAACACAGCAAACAAATCTTAATTTTCATTGTGTTTTATTTGATTTTGCCAAAATCCCCTCAGGATAAGTGCTTTCTTGAATGTGTCACATCCACGCCGTAAAGACGGACTTACACCTTTGCGTTTTTAGCCTGCGTCTGCTAGCGTTTTTTTTTTAATCAAAATTTAAATTCAAAACGATCCTTGAGCACACAATATAGGCAGATCATGTTGTGTGCTTCCGTTCGGCTTTCACCAAAGGAACGCATTCCGAACGTCAGTCCACCGTTTACAGTGCGCCCATGGAGCGTTTTCAATATAAAATGCTGGGTCGACACAGGCTGGCTAAAAACGCAAAGATGTGAGTCCACCATGATGATAAGTTGGATTTATTCGTGGAATACCGTTTGGCGGCAAGCTCTTGTCATAAAAGGAAATGGAACAATAGCGGCTTCCAAACGCATTGTTCGTAATCAGACCGACAATGAGTTTTATTGCGTTTCTCTTCACATTTGACGCCGTTATAAAGCTGCTTATTCCCGCCCATTACAGGATTTAAAGAGATTTGTAGGACGTATCTGACCTTAAAGGCATTGTCGAGAGTAGTAATCAAAGGTAGATGATTCAGTCGGTGTAGTCGTCATCATTTTAACCCCCTGTATAAAAAAAAAACAGGAATGACCTACATTTTGATAATATTGATAAATGTTTCAACATGAGATAAAAAAAATCAACTTAACCCATAAATTGCTGCGGGCCACTTTTGTGGCCAGAGAATTTGAAACTACCATATACCCACAATCTGTGTGCATGACAAAAGAATACAGAACTATTGTGCATGAACCACTTTCTCAAACATCCATTTGATATTAGTTGTCACTGGTCATTCATGACTCTGGGCTGAAAAGAATTCTTCCAAACTTCAGTAGCGTTACACAATGGACTGATATGTTAGGGTCTGTATCGAATTCTTTCCTATCTCATTATTGATATACACAGAGCTTTAGTACAGGGCTTTGATTTTCACTTTGATTGGACTCCTAATTACATATTCAAAGCATTGTTTTAGGAAAGATCATTTACTAAAAAAACTGTAAGACATTTTGCCATGATATTGTACATTATTTGAGAGTAGGTTGTGTAAATTCCAGCATCATACCACTATTGTTTATAACATAAATAAAGGTCAAAGTAACTTATGTTTTGTGTGGAATTTATTGCATCAAGAGAAGTGTTCAGCAGTTTATGGGTTAAGATTGATGATAATCAATAAGCGCGCGGTCACACGCTTATCTTTCTTCAGCAACTAGCGATGCGCGTATGAACCTCTGCAGGTGTATTCGGCGCGTAGAGCGTGATCGTTTTCCTTTTTTTTCGGGGGGGGGGGGTTGTAGCAAAGACTTTTCTACTTTGTTTTGTCATACTTCTAAATATTCTTAGTTTCAAAGACATCAACTTGGTCAAATAATACATGTAAACCTGTTATTCGATGATTTTGTATTGTTAAAAGAAGAGTCTACCCCAAAACAATAATTTTTCAACAGAAGCAGAAAAAAATTGGTGGGCAGAACCAAAAAGTTTGAGGAAAGTCGGACAACTAATAACAAAGTTATGATTTTTTGAAGATTTGAAAAAAAGACAAACCAGTGTGAATTTCCAGACATGTTGCCAATTTGATGACATCACGAGTGCACAACTAACCATTCATCCTATTTATAGTGTAAAAATCATCATTTTTACAGAAGGACACAAAATTTGTATTAATGTATTAAAACATGCGAATATGGGAGCTACATACATATCATGAAGATATACTAACAGTTAAACTTTTTTTATTTTCGGATTATAGAACCATTGACAAATTGTAACTGACCGTATTTAATTTTCGGAATATCGGGCATTTTGCTAAAAGACCTTTGCGTGCTTTAACCACTGAAAATGCGAAATGACAAATTTTATTTTCTGTATTTTCGGACTATCGATATTTCTAAATTGGAAATCAAATTAATTAAAAAGCACATATCCTATGTATCGCCCAAGAAAGTCATTTTGGGGAAGAAAATTTCTTCATGTCTGTCGGTCGAATAAAGTTTCAATTTGTTCATAGTATTACTAAAATCTGAATCCTCTAATTCGCCACAAGACATGAGAAATCCCCCATATTAAATTATTCCAAAGAAACAAAATGAATTCACTGTCTATTACAAAAATAGAGGCCAAGAAAGAAGAATAAATAGTTTAGAATGACTCTTTATAGCCATATTTCATATACATATCTAAATCTAAATTTTGTTCCTTTTATGGGAATGACAAATTAAAGCCCAAGTAAAGTTTTGGTAAAAGCGAATATTTCTGTCTCCAGATTTTGTCTTCAAATCTAAATGTTATGGAATATAGTATTATGAACATATTGCACAAAAGATTGTGCGGAAAATGAACGAGTTTGGGAAAAGCTATAACCTAAAATGTGCAACTTTTTTTAGTGTGGTGCTGCACCACACTATTTCAATATTTTCTTTCTTGATAAAGGACAAAGGACAACTTACCATGGTCAGAATTGGATGAAAATTTCAGAATTTAATTGTTGTGTATATTTCTATATCATTCTATTGTCAAATCTCGAAAATAACTTTGTATATATATGCCCGATAAGGAGCAAAATAATGTTATAACCAAGAGAGGGCGCTAAATACGGTCAAATTCAAATTTTCAAAAGAATCAATTCGAAAAAAAAATGTGCTATGGTCTCAAAATGTGTATACGAATTATATGTCATGATAAACATCCCCAAAATTCACATTTCTTCATCTCTACC
>BQKZ01004174.1:0-7500 GCA_036244855.1 Temnopleurus reevesii
AAAAATTATTACCGAGCAGTGATGGCGAGTCATCAATTAGCAGGTACAAAATGCCTCCCTGTCAACCATTATTTTCATTCAAACCGGTCTGTAAAGTTGTTACGAATTAGCTATTGGACGAAATTTCTTACTGGATATATGACCACAACGTACACTTTTTGACTATCCTGTAATTCAGAGGGTACTGGGGATTTATTCAATAACCCATATCATATCGACTGAGATAAAACAATTTTATTATTACTCAAATCAGACCCTTAATATGACCAATAACCACGGACTTTTCCGGTGCCTCATCATAATTGTGTCATCAAGTTGTTTTTAATTTTCGACACAAACCTATTTAATAAGTCAAATGCTTGACTATTCGTTGAGGTACGAGTAACATGCGATTAAGCTTGTCATAAAATCGAATGATTTGACAGTACAACAACCCAAAGATCAGCAGACTCTTTGTAACAAAATCATTAATATTCACTGTCATTTATGAATGAAAAGAAGAAAAAAATAGGCGCTCACCCAGGATTTGAATACCTGAGGGAGGGGATGCTCGACCAACTTGAAATTTTGCACCCCTAACCCCACTCGAGGAAATGGAAAGCAACAAAAATTTTCTTTTAAAAATCGCCCATCTGCACCTCCTCAGTGCGCCCCCGAGCAGCAAAATTTCGGTGTCCCTTTACTCTGGAATGGGAGGGGGAATAATACCCAAACACTCCTTCCCCCTCCCCAAGGCTCGGGCATAATTAGCACCATTAACAACAATAACAAATGTAATAAAACCAAGATTGGCTTTATTACATTTGTTATTGTTGTTAAAAACTCCAATTATATTGTCAGTCGTCGGCTTGGCCCAAAGCCCGATCACACCTTTAAGCAAAGCAGGTATTTCTCATACACTATGACACAGCGTTTATGTTAAACCAAACACACGTCATTGCTATAAGGGAGGGGCAAGAATAAATGTAGAACTCAATATGAGATATAGTCCAGTCATTGTCTGTTCTTTTTCAATAGTTTAATTAGAAGGCTTTTAAGAATAAAACGTACTAATGATTTTTATAACAGTTTCGCCAACAATATCAGATTTACGCTTTGAATGAGTCGTGTCTAGTTTATTACAAACGTCTGATTAATTTACAATTTTAACATATTTGGATGTTATCAATTTTATACGTATAAAATTTCTTAAAAATAATCGAAAAATTTGATAATGATCTATAGCCTACGCTTTTGACCTGCACAGTCTATTTCTAGAAAGAGAAAAAACCTACCTTATCTCCACTGGTTCACTCTAAAACACAAATATTGAATTATCATTTAAAGGTGACGGGTGGCAACTTTACTGGTAATTTTACACTTTAACAGTGTTAATTGGATTTACCCTTATGAATATTTGATCCAATATGTTCAATTGATTATTTGCCACTTTGGTAAGTTTTTTTCATACCGCACACAAATCATTAATCTAACTTTGACTTTATACAGGGATCAACTGTTATTCTTAAAATAAGTCTTTAGACTTAAAGGCATGGCTTAACGAACATTTATTGTAATATTATTGATACCTTCGTAAGAAAAAATACATGAATTAACGTGATTATTTGTAAAATTCCCTCGCTTATTGCATCTTTAACCATATCTTTGTGACCAAATGTTACAGACGATCAACTCCAAAACTTAGTAACAAGTTTTCCCGCTCAAATTTCTACGCAGTTGGTTCGCATACAGGTCAATTCACATGCGAACACAACGTGAGCTTAGTCAACGCAGCTCGGCCATTGGTGTGTGTTTGTGCCGCTCTCAAGACATATGGAAATTACTATTTTGAGATCGGATCGGAGAGGGGGGAAATGAAGATAGTTTAGTTAGAGTTCAAAGTTGATCTCAAATTGTCAACGAGTCAGATATGAGGGAGACGTGATTCGGAATGGAGTTGGTCGAGACGAGCTAGAAAAATAAGGATATAATGAGAGAGTTAGAAAGAGCAGCCACGGTTGCCAAGTTATGAAATGATTTCATAACGGATTAAGTACTTTCAACTACAAATCTTTCCGAAACTTTTTGTGTCAATAGACTTTAATCCTTGGAATATTATATGGATGTTTATCGTCTCTGATTGATCTACTTCGAGGTATTTTAAATCGAGGAATAACTTGCATTTTTTCTATGCGGTGAGTATGAATTAAGTTGAATTCTAATTTTGTGTATTATGATGTTTCGTTATAAACTTTTAAACATTAACTTATGTATGAAATTAAATATGTAAGATAACACTAACTCTTATACATTAATATTAGTTCTAAAGGTAATTCTGTTGATCATGTAAAAATGGTACAGGCTATTTTTAATAGGTGGTAGTCTAAACATGTCTTACAATATTTTTGTTTTGTTTTATAAATTCATTCGAGAAGAACGGAACATTAGATCTATTGAAATTCTTCCCCGATATAGCGACAAACACATAAAATAACAATCGAGAAGTGCATGATAAGTGTCATAACACGTGACCAAAATTGGCCAATTTGCCTAAAAATCACTGTTCAGTTACATCATTAAGATATTCATCAATTTCTTATTTATTGGCAGATTAACTTCAAACTTTTATGATCTGTTCTTCTGATTTGTCTGCTTGTAATCAAAGCAAGATTTGTCTTGACCATGCATACCCCAGCCTTTAATACATTATTACCCTGGGTTTACCAGAGTGGCCTGCTGCAATGGGCCTGCATGAGTTTAGTCTACATGACAATGTCAAGGAATTATAGCTGAAAAAATAACCCCATTGATAAGTTTTGAACTAACGACCTCCCTAATTAGAAGACGCAGTGACTATAATACCAAACTGCTCTAACTTAAAATTTCTTAAGTTTACAATGAATATTGAAATGTTTTTGTAAAAATGGTTTCATGCAAGGACCATTTAAGCCAAACACATGGGAAAGGGGCTAGAACAATGCGTCTCCGATTTGGTTTTGCTTATTGGATTACTTTTCTTTATCCTATTTTTGGTATTACTCTAACGGTAAGCTTGCTGAAGCCTTCTATAAGATGCATCACCCATGATTACAAAGGTATAGGAAAGGAAGGGGAAGACCATAATCAGAGCTTTGACAATGATTACTAAGCAGGATGAGACAAAAGCATCCCCTTCCTCTTCTCCATTATGGAGCAGTCACATCCTACAGGCTGATCCCAACCTGCATCCAGACAAAATTACCATACAGTCGAAATATGAACTATAGATTTTGTTTCGTCAATGAGTTTGTTCAATTGGGATTGAGAAAAAACCTCAAATATCGGATTTCAAACGGAATAAGACAGTAATAGTCACAATTTTGTTGATGCAGTTCAGTATTTTCATGAAGTGACTGGAGCCAAAAGGTACTTTTGCAAGAAAACAAATAAATCCCGACATAGCGCCAAAATATACATGCATCCTATCGAACAACGTCTAATTTTATACGACACGTTTCAATGGATATATGTATCTCATTTCGAGTAGCAATACTCTCTGGCTCTCGTCATTTCGTGAAAACACAGACGGTTTGATAGGGTCGGATCAGTCTGTTGGTGTGACTGCGCTATTACAAATGCTGTCTGACGCATATACAATGTTGTGACTTGTTGAAAGTTACAGGGTTGACAACTGTTGTTTGTGCATTGAGCTCCACTGAAGATTATGAAGTA
This sequence comes from Temnopleurus reevesii, assembly GCA_036244855.1. NCBI lineage: Eukaryota > Metazoa > Echinodermata > Echinoidea > Temnopleuroida > Temnopleuridae > Temnopleurus > Temnopleurus reevesii. The sequence continues at coordinate 3,691 of BQKZ01004174.1, forward strand.
GAACGCGGATGAGGAACGTATTTCAAACAGCTGAATGAAATAACTTTTGGGCGTTTTGGCATGGAAATGAAATTATTATGTTATTTCATTGACTGCAAAGTATAAACATTCATTTTCTATCATAAATAATGAATAATGATAATAATGTTAATGATGATAATGATAATAACACTACTACTAAGACTACTACTACTACTACTACTACTTCTACTATTACTACTACTACTACTACTACTACTACTACTACCACTACTACCACTACTACTACTACTACTACTACTACTACTACTACTACTACTACTACTACTACTTCTTCTTCTACTACTACTATTACTATTACTACTACTACTACTACTACTGCTACTACTAGTACTACTACTAATGATAATAAGAATGATAAAACATGATATTTACAGAGCGTAAATCCACTCTGCAGAGTGCTCATTGTGACTTTGTATCAACATTACCCTGGCTTTAGCCCGGTGTGAGCCAGTGCACATGACATTTTGATGAATATAGCCTATTCCTGCCATGTACCCATTTACCTCAACTGAGTTAAATGCGGCAGAATGTGTTTGAACTTCTTGCTGAATGAATTCGGACGCAGTTGGATGGGATTCAAACTTACGACCCTCTGGTCGAAAGGCGAGATTCAGAACCACAACACCATGGCAATTGTATAAGTTTTGTATATTTTCATTATACATTTAAGAGGCGTTGGACAACATTGTCTAATTGAAAAAGCGATAAGACTAATAGATTCTAAAAATATAAAGCCTCAATTTTAAATATTAGCCCTAAACATTTTGATACACTAAATTAAATTTTCACAATTTTTCTGATAGGGAATCTATAACTTTCTTTATTTTTGTATTCTTTGTTTGTCTATCACCCATTAACATACATATAGTTCATTTTTAATCGAGCAAAGACAACAAAATTTACAATTTCTTTAAGTAATGCCACATCACTTTCACGATCGATCTTAGAGCACGAGTCGGCTGTGCTTCGTAAATTCATTTGTAATCGCATCTATCATCGAATCAGCGATGACCCCGATATTGTCTGACAACCATCATGTCTTGAGAATAACAAGAGGAAAGGGATAGAAGATGGTGGAAAGATGACCGTGTATAGGGGACAGCTGCAATGTCGGGCAAGCCGTCCGGTGTAGAGGAGGGGCGCCTTCCGCTGCGTGACCTGCAGATTGGGTTTCTTTCAAATGCACGTGTGTCCTTTACTGCGTGTACTTTATGTAGCATTAATTCATCCTTTTGATTACAAATGATAAATTATTGAAAATAATAGTATAACGAAGAAAGAATGAGAACATATCTTAAAGTGTACACATCTTCGGCTAAAACAAATACATTGATTTAAGTTTTTTTTTTATTCAAATCATTAAAAGAATCACATTATAATCAACATTCGTAGAATTTGGATGCAACCATATTAGGAAGGTATTGTACTGAAGTAATTGTTTTCGGCCATATTTTTTTTCAGAATTTAACAACATTTCATGTTTGCTTACTCGGTGTGTAAGACATTTTTGTAAACGAAAATTCTGGCTACATTCACTGCGTAGTCAGGACAGTCACGTTATTGTAATATTATACACATAACTATGACAAGGCCTTTACATGGATAAGTTGCTGCCATTACCCTTTTTTGAGAGAGAGAGTCTGATGGCATAGATTCACTAACATGTTACATGTTCTTTTGTCCATTAATATGGGTTAAACAATGCTCTTTTCTTTTTTTTTTAATAATAATGAATCCCCAAATGCTAATTGAAAAAGGCCTACCAGCATGTCATGTACCGTAAATTGTTTCGAAAATAATTTGAGATTAACTTGGAAAAACCTATAAACAAGAAAAGATGTAAATTTATGCTTGATCCCAGAAGGGTCATAACGGTCAAAGACTCATTCTAAAGTCATATAATCGCCATCGAGAAAATATGAATATATCTTTCTCAACATATTATTAGATTTGATGTCTGATAAATCGGGTGTATATTTCGTAGATTATATCATCAACGCAGTAGGATAAACCGTTATGATCTGATGATGACTCATACAATAAAAATGAATAGAAATTGCTAAAAGTAGGTTTCCGCTGTACTATCAAATTCCACATTAAATTAATCCACATTATCACGATTATTATTGTTAAAATTGTCCCCGATAAGTCGTATTTCAAATTGAGAATAGATGTATCATATTCATGTTATTAATATGGTTGTGGGTTTAATGCTACAATAATTTAAGATTAGAGTTCCCAATCGCTGAACGTATGCTGAACAAATTTCAATATAAAGTAAGTACCATTCAATGACGCGATTGTTTTAACATTTACGTATTTCAATGTCGTCATCTTTGCGTCATGAAAGATCGTATGTTGTCGAATGATCTTAAAACAACACAAGAAACTATCTGACGGCAAGTATACTATGAGTTGATATACATCCCTTCCGATTTAAATCAAGGATTTTAATGACAGATGACACATACTGTCTCTTGCTTATTGATGCTCACCCCCTCCCTCAACTCTATAGGTTAGGATTTATTTTATGTTGTCCTCTTTAAAGTAAAAACAATTACTAACTCACGGAAAATCATCATACATGAATTAAACTGGAAAGTACAAAGATAAATTATTCAAATTATACTTGGAACCCTTAAAGATCCATTAACATCCTGAACATAGTGTATGTTCTTCATAAAGGTCCAAGTTAGCTCGCTTGACTACAACAAAGTTTTGTGAGCATGGTGAGCATCCCCGGTTTCAAAGAAAATCCCAGCAAAATATTTATTTGATGAACAAATTTACATTGTCGTCGAGACTCCTGGAGGATTGTGTGAATTTCAGATCTTTCGAGTGTTCTAGGGTATTTATAAATAGTGTCCTTTTAATTTTCTTACGCTTTGGCTGTTAGAAGAATTCATTGATCACAGACACTAATGAAAATCTTGATCAAATTCAAGTGTTTTAACCTTCTTTTTTTTTTAGGCCACCACCTTTGCAAACAAGACAAAAATTATGAAACAATAACAACGAAAAACAAAATATAGAATTGTGTCTTTGAAAGTTGCAACTTTATAGAGAAAAAAACCCATGATAACAACGTTTCTCTTTTTAATTCCCTGGATTCTTAATTATGTACCATTCTTTTATTATTTCCTGTATTACTGTTATTTTTTTAAAGAATATATCACATAAATTTGAGAACGAGCATTTTGATACATATAAATAAAGGGTGTTTTGCTACAATCAGCTGGAAATCGACAACTTTTATCAATTTTTGTAAATAGATCCATGATGTTAGCCATTTATCACTTGCTTTCATGACTGCACGGCCACCAGCTGCAGTTATTAGTATGCATTGTATACCCTTATCATTTCCTAGAGTGTACTATTACGATTGCAGACACAATATGCCTTCTACTGAAAGATATAGCAGTGTCATTTATGTACACGTGCATGATTTTATCTCTCCTTTTTTCTTGATGATGATAGTAAAAACAGTCGTCTATTTTACCCGTATATAGAAATGATATTGAATAAGTAATTATAATGCATGCTGTTTATATAACCCGCTTGTCCATTTCAAATAGAGGGATCAATGTGCCGTCGTATTACCCTAGCTTTGGCCCGGCGTATAACAGCGTACGTGGCATCTCAAGGAATAAACATTCTTGCCAGGTACACATTCAACCCATCTGGGTTAAGTGCAGCACAGTGTGGATACATTTCTTGCTTATGGTAATTAACACCATGTGTAGGACTCAAACCTATCTGCCTATGATC